>WSXT02143006.1:0-10439 GCA_011762715.2 Neuroterus valhalla
ACCGGGCTTACGACTCTCCGTGGCCCACCGAAGCTCTTCCAGAGTGCGAGGCGGGAATCGAACCCACAACCAGACAGCACACGAGTCCAAAGCTCATGTCTTAGCCCACACGACCAACTGACCACTCCAGTAAGATGTGAATCAAAAAGTAGGAAAGCGAAGGAACTTCAATTTCTCTGATTCATTCATGTGGAATGGAAGAAATGTTATATGGTACATTCGAGAAAAGATAAGAAAAGCAGCAGAAGTAATAAAACAGATATTGGAAGTGAGGAAAACGAGGTTAAAAGAAGATTGGTATAGGCATATGTGTTGTGGAAATATGGAAAATTAGGAAGAGGGAGGAAACAGAGCAGTTGCAAGAGAAATATGTCGGATGAACATTTGGGGTAGAGTAGAGAACTCTGAGATACATGATAAGGGAAGAGACTTGAAGGGATGAATCGGAAATAAAGGAAGGATGTAGGAAGAGGAGATTGGAAAATGAACTAATGGACGGAATAAGACAAGAGATAGCGAAAAAGTGTTACATAGAGTTGAAAGAAAGTAGAACAAGGACCCCCAATTTTACACGGTAGGAAGGAAAAAACAGTAATAAAATTATGAGATATTTAGAAACGAGATAAGGGAAAGTAGGAAGTGAATAAATAGAGGAAGATTGAAGAATTAGGATAAAATTATTAGTATGATGTGATGAAAAGAGAAGGACTGCTAAAGTGACTAAAAAAGGATGAGGAGAGATAGACAAGAATGGCTAGATATTGAGACTGTGAAGTCAATCATTCGAAGCAATAAATTAGAGAAAGAATGGGAAGAGGAAATCTAGAATACATGGATGGGTATAGGAATTATAAGAATGTGTATAAGATGGTTTTCATTGAAAATAAAGGAAGGTCGAAATAGTAGGCACGAGAATGTTCAGAAAACTTAAGAAGAGAGAAGACCGGAAATTAAGTAAATAGACTTTCAACAATTAGGAATTACACGTTCTAGAGTTGAAAATAAGTAAGAATGAGCGCTTGGTAGAAAACTCTATAAAGAATATAAAAACTGTACCTTGATATCAATTTTTCAACCTTTGGATTGTAAAAGGTACCATACATAAAAAAATATATATCAATGGATCTAAAGAAACTTTTGATCGTTTCAGCAAAAAGTTTTCTGCAGTCGTAAAACTCTTAAGAAAGAGAAGCAGTTACGGCCAAAGGTATATGACTGCAAGAGCGACAACTTATGTCAGTGAACGAAAAACAAGTAACAAATCCAATGTTCTTTCTGTTATTTTCTATTCTTATTCGATCTCAAGACAATACGTTGATACTCTCGTCCGAAATTTTCCATGAACAGAAATTACTTCAACAGAAAAGATGAAATAAAACAGATATATTAAACTTTTTAGCAAGAATAGGGATTTCCAAATCATAAGTTTTATTCTCAACTTGCGAAAATTTTTTTCTGGCCAAATTATCGAATTACAAGAGGATCAAGATTATTATTCAATGAAAAATGTTCGAATCCCTAGCACGAAAGTATCCCCTTACCCAAAAAGAAATTTTTCTTTCAAAACGATTAATTATTCAGGAAAAAGTTAAATTTTGGATCCGGCAAGTGATTTTTTTATCTGGAAGGATAAATTTTCAAAATACAGTTGGAGTTGTGCCAAATGAAAACGTATTTTACAAAAAAGATGTACTCTTGACAGAATGATTTAACTTTTAACCAAATGAATAGATTATTAGCAAAAAAGTTCAAGTTTTTATCTTTGAAGCTGAATTTCTTGCCGAGTACTCAAATTCAACCAGAACAGATAAAACTTTAGGAAAAATGCATGCTGAAAATTTATTATGAATAAATTTTTAAGGAAACAGTAAAGATAAACTCTCAACAAAATGATTTAAATTTTGCAAAAAAGGATGAATCTTTAACCTATTTCCACCTATAAGCTTTCTTAGCCAAATACTCGAATTCAAAAAAAAAGACATTGATGTTCGGTGGAAAAGAGTTGAATTTCTAACAGAAAAGTTCGTCTTGAGCCAATAAAAATAAAGTTTTGAACGCGACACGTAAGATTATTTTCAAATATGAGAGAATACATTTCTTGTCAGAAACGATTAACTATTCATCAAAAAGTCGAATTTCCAGGCCAGAGAATCCACTTTTCGATCGGAAACGACAAATTTTTAACAGAACTACTGAACTTTTGAAAAAAAATACAACTCTTACAAACAGGGGATATCTTGACCAAAATATCTAACATTCAACAGTGTATCCGCATGAGGTGTACGTAGAATTTTTCTGTTTGATTCTTTGAAGTTCAGCAGTTTCAACGAACTTTTGAATCCCCTGACAATACTTCCTCAAAAAGTTCCTCTTCGCCGATTGTATTTTATTAGTATATGTCGATACAATATCGATATCTCTTACACAATTCTCATTTTCCATCCTTTCTGGCTCTTTTGAATAGTCTTCTTGTTTCTCTTTTCGGAGCCTTTATCCTTTATCCCATCAGAAGGCACCCTTGTCTTATTTCTAGATGCCAAGAGGACAATTATCTTAATAAGATTTATGTATGGCTTCAACACCATATCCATCGCAAACTGCAGCTGATCAATCGATCTAATCATTTGAGGAATAATCACCAAGGACCCTCAAAGATCCTTCTTATATATACATCTCAGTCAGTCGCTCTTAGCATCCTATACCTAACCGGATCAGACTTGTTAGCTCTTAGGAAAAAACATACATATCTGTGATTTAATAGGGATTCACATCTAGCGATCACAAAGTTAGGTGTATTTCCGCGATTTAATGTAGTTAAAAGGTTGTCTGTAAGACAATTATTCCAATTGACGATTTTCTTACTGTTCCATATTACTCTGATGATAGCAGGTCTGGAGAATCGAATAGCATGTAGGCTTATATATAAAATATCCCTTCGGACGTAAATGGTAGCTTTATGGTACTCATCAATTCTATGGTATATTGAAGAGACACATTTTTGACTTAAACTCCTTATTTCTATCTTGTGGCACCAAGGTTTTTAAATGGGGGCAAGAGCTAAATGTTCCAGTATAATATTCCTTCTAGAATAGGAAACGCAGCTCAAGAGTAGCGGAGGTTCATTTGGATATAATCTGAATCCGAGGTGTTTACGTTATCCATCTAGAGCTAGCCTTTTGCCTCGGTTCTTATAAGGGAAACTTCACTTCAGCTCACTTCGTCATCTTCTCTGGATTGGAGCGGATTCGGATCTAAATTCTTCTTATTCTTATTTTAACGAGGGATTCTGGACTGCTAATCATTTCAGGATGGATGACGGTTCAACAGAAATACCTGGTATCCAAGCAATGAACTTTGGAAGGTCCTTTATTTGTCTGAACATTGTTTCAATTAGGTTATTTCAAAAGATCCTGTCATCGATATATAATGCGACCAAATAGTTGATAAGTTCAATGAAGCCTGCCTAAGTTCAATTAAGTTTGATTCCTAAGGCATTGTCTTCGGATGAATCTTCAAAACTTTGAATCGGGCCCATTTTCGATCAACGCCTGAGGTTAAGATAACTGATCAAATGAAGAAAATCCAAAAAGGAGATAGACACCCGGAAGGCGACGCACGGTAAGGAAAGGTCCGAGCAAACGGCACCAGGTGCGCAGAACCTTCCACAAGCAACCGTATGCGTAGATTGTATAAGAAGACGAACAAGTCGTGAAATGTCCGTAGTTTTCGATCTGGGTACGCTGCTACAGGCTCCAGATAATTTCCTCCGGATACGCTGTATAGGTTCCAGGATCTTCTATCATTGATGTATTATTTTGATTTCATTATCTTGATTTCATTGTTCATTTCTGATTTGATTATTTGGATTTACGGGTTATGATCTATGGTAATCTACTGTGTTAATCCCGGGCACGCTGCATTGGCTCGAGACCTCTTTCTTCCAGAACGATATTCTGGGCACGATGTCACAGGCTCCAGACCCTTATGGATTTGATATAGACTGGCCACGCTATAACGGTCTACAGTTCTCTTTTTTATTCAGTTCTAGTCCAGTCTGGTTACGCTGTCTCAGGCTTCAGACACATGTTGATATCCAACGTTTACCGGGTACGCTGAAACACGCTCCGGAAGACTGTAACCCCATAACCTTAGAACGGTGCACGCTAGTTGGCGGCCGTAGGGAGGCCTACAAATTGGATTGCGTCTCTCGTAACAGGCAATGGAACCCATAAAATACCTCATTTCAGTATATTCCGATGTAAGATAGGGCTCTCTACACGAAAAAGACTGTGCGGCAGTTATTATTGCTAAATACACTCATATGGAAAATTTTACCTTGACGAAATACCATAAGACTGAGAAACTAGACGGTTCCAATAAACTGATTTTGTTACCCATTTACGTATCTTCGATCGTTTTCTCCTTTCTGGGTCCAGAGTAATTTTACTGGCACTGGAGTCTTAGGAAAAATATAATATGATAGATGAACGAGCTCTTTTAAGCTAAACTGATATGTATACTTCCTAAATTAGAGTTCATTTTTATTGCTACAAGTACCTCGCCACCATCCTCGTTTACTTTATCAAATAACGTCAAATATACACTGATCAAATATTTTCGATCTTTTTGTGTAACTCTCGAGCCAAGTCTCTATAAATATAAATATGTCCCAAGCAGACACATCAACTGATGAATTCAGTGTTTGAATTTTCTGCTTTACACCCTTTCAATTTTGGTGATATATTACAATATTATCAATAATATATAAATTGGCAATAAAAGAGCTACAAAGGGAAAACGTTACTTGATCATCGGAAAAATTCAAAGTCTACTGATGATGATTGAATCCATCTTTCCTCTTCTCTTAGGTTCCTGTATTTCCCACTGTACTTCCAACTAACGGGATGTTTATAGAAGAGTCAAGTCTTTAGCCCAATATAATTCTATAGTCGTCTTTTGTACAGTCTCGATTTTCTTTCACTTACAATAGTATCTTATCCACCAAAGATTATACGAATCACCCAAGAGCAAGCCTGAATCTGTTGACGTTAACCAAATCTTTCGGAAGTGACAGAGTTTGGATCATGCAGATGATGAATAAGTTTGAGGAATTTATTTATGTATTCTAACTCTGGTTTATGGAATTCAGCTTTATTTCGCGCACTTGTAGTAGTTTCTATCAGACATCTAAATAGGATAATATTTTCCTTCTCTTTGAACCTTTCAGTTACTTCTGCATGACATTACGATATAATAAAACTTTCAGCGAAAGGTGAGTTCTAAATTATTCTTATGCAGAAATTCATTTTCAAAATGCCAGAGAAAATACTCTACTCTGCCCGGAACCTAGTTTCCTCTGCACTTATCCAAACATCCTCAGACTTCTCAGGAGATACTTAACACTAATCCACTTTGTAAGCTTTAACGACACGCTCATATATTATCGAGTTAGGGAGTTGCTAGACGTCTGAATATCTAAGAAATTTCTCGTGAAAAACGTGAAATTCAAGATTGTTATTAACGACTTCTGTTCATTTCCTTTAAAACGCTTTCCTCCCTGAAACTTAAGGAAGAGTAACAGGTATAAGGACACTCAACAGTATCTCATTTATTCAAGATTTGAACCATCAAGGAAAGAATTGATTCAAGCAACTTAGAATAGAGCTTCATCCCCTTTACGCAACAGATTAGAAATCGTTTTTTTTTCTCCTCGTTCTCAAAAAAAAATTATTTGTCTGAATCCTTTTCTGCTGTGTTTGTTCGGAATCCTAAATCGGTGAGAAAATGGGGCTAAGTGACATTTTTTTTGATTTCCTGAAAGAGAGAGGAGGAAGGACAGATCTTAAAAAAAGAAAATTTGAACTGAAAAGATTAATGAACCCAAAGATTTTAGAATATATCCTAGCAGAAAATCGATCTGTTTGGCTAAGAGTGAAGTTTCAGTTGAAAAATATTTTTATTTATTTGCATCGTAACGTTTTTGATCATGTTGAAAATTTTGATTGAGAACACTTCAAATGTCCGAAATTACAAGTTCAGGCTGCATTCTAGAGAAACAATATTACTCCCTATCCAAACAGTATATTTGCATCTGAATAAACCAATAGAATAATTTTCAGTTAAGAGCGACGAATTCGCAACAAAATACATGAAATCAAACTATATAGATTAACTTAACTGGGAAAAGAAATTTTAAAAAAATGAGTGAATCCTCAATCGAAGAAGATTGCTTTTGAAGGAGCAGTTACATTTTTCACAAAATATGAGATTGGATTATTACTAAAAGGTTTGAAAGTTGAACCAGTAGAAGGGATTTTTAACAGAAATTCGATTATAAATCAGGAAAGATTTTTGTGTCCTAAATCGCCAAAAAAAAGAGGAAGTTCGGGAGGATATGCCAGTAATTAGTAACATGAAGAATGTGAATTGCACCCCTTATTTATCACAACGTTTTGTGTGAAGTCGTTATGGTTGAAACTGCAATAATGTTTCTTGGAAATTATCTAGGTGAGAATACTTAATTCCTAATTTGTTAAGGGATTGGACGTGGTACTTGATCAGTACCCATAAGTTGATCACAATGCGAAACATTAATATTCTAGAATTGAATGCTCTATTATTTTATATCAAAAAAACTTGTATAAAATAGTTGAATATTTCATGTGTGCATAAAAATTATTCGAAAACTGTACACAAGACCTTTGATCCGGAAAAAAATAAACTGCGCAAGAACGTGAGCTCCCTCGCATTTTTACCGCGCCGGTGACCGACAGTACCTACTCAGAGTGGTTCAAAATCCCAAATTCCCGGTCAAAACCCCTAAGCACGTGATAATCATGTTGAAATGTAGATTCTCTTAAGTTTTCGGGGTCGCTGAATTGGAAAATGGTATTTGTTTTGAAAAAAGTCAAAGTGGCGGCCAAGTTGCATAAAAAATAGTGTACCGAATGAAAATCAACTTTTATTTTGGTTGTGGGGGTCACAACGTTCAGAAATGATATTTTTTTCAAAATTAAAAATGACGGACACAAAATGGCGGCAGACATGCATAAAATAATAGAGTATGGGTACGATAATCATCGCCAAAAATTATTAATTTACAGAAGTTATGAGCAGTGCATATTTTAACCAAACAGTTGGTGAATCATCAAGCCAATGCTTGAATTTTCTTTCGATGTTACTCATGGTACGATTATCATGTTTCGATTTTTCTTCAAATTCTTGAAGAATGCTTCTCAAAGGTCCCACATATTGTGGTGCTGTTTCGTATGAACCAGCAGAGATTTATCATATTTCTCAAAATACAGTCATGATTTTGGCCCATATTAGATTTCGAAATAAGGAAGCATGATCACAGAGGGTATTCAGAAGTTTAAAATTCGATTAAAAATGTCCATGTATTTTCGGAAATTTATGAAAATCCTCGGTCATTTTTGGTAATTTCACAGGTGATTCCTTGTATCTTAAGATAGATAACCTAGAAGTCAATTTGAAAATTTTCATAAATTTCCGGATATTCTCGGTAATTCACGGGAATTTATTAAATTTGATGATTGCGCGTCCAATGTTCCATTTTAGAAGGAGTTCATCACATTCAAAACATAAATTTTTATGTCAATTACGAGTAAATAAATAATTTTATGATCATTTCCGTCAACGATTATAAGTTAATTAACACTTACATTGATATATTGATTGAAGTATTGTTAGAAAAATAGTTTTCTTTGTCTCTATATATTAAAAGGGAATCGAAGTGATCACCATGTACAAATAAGAAACGATTCGTTAAAAATATTCGACGACAGGGATTAGTATTCTCAGAAATTTCTTCGTGAAAAAGGCTTAAAATATCACTTCTAATTCCCCGTATCGCCTGTGTGCTGAGCCCTTCACTATGCGCCGCACCGGGCCCGTGAATTGGCGAGCCGCACGCCTAAAAGGAATCGTTTCCAAAAGAAGACGGGCAAGCTAGGGCGGAAAATTTCAACGCCACTACATTAAGGACACCTTCCTGCGCACAACACAATAAGAATCGAAGCGTATTCCTGCGGTTTCGATAACTAATCCTCTATTGAATTCCGAAATTTTTTACCGCGCAAAATAGAAAAAGGATCGCGATCTAATGATGAAACTGATGAATACGAAAATCTGCCTCTTTGAGTTTCTCGACAGAAGCGCACCCTCTGCATGTACAGTGAAGTTCATCTCGATCGAAAACTGCCGATTTTCGAGGTTTTGACCGGGAATTCTGAATTTTGAACCACTATGCTACGTGGAGATGTTCTCACGGTATTCTTTCTGGCTTCTGTAGTCAGTATCCGCAGCCCAAGAGAAATCCTCGTGAAGAAAACATCCAAAATGACTAAGAAAAAAAGGCCTGTGAAATATTTAATGTTTTATTATCACGTATTAGAGTAATCATCACGACCATCCAGGTTGTGATGTATAACCTGGATGTTGATTATACTCAACGCGTTTGTTTTTATTTGCAGAACAAGGAGTAAGTTCTCCAATAAATGCTCTACACGCAATTTCTGATTTCTCACAGCTGTAAATGCTGTAAAAGGTGGAAATTCTTCACGTTCTCCAAGCAAGTTGAATTTCACACGTATAACCTAACCCTAGTTCAAATTGGCGATCACTTCCTACGGCTCGAGTATCTTTCTTTAAATATTTATCTTGGAAACAATGATAGCGCAAAAAGGTGCATTCTTTTTGCTTTGTTGAGTTCCCAAGTACATGCACTAATTGAAGAAAAATATTTAGATCATTTTTTCAATGTAAGCATGACTCGAACTCCGTGAAAATCAGAACCACTTACTAAGTAATGGAGTACCGGGTCCACTACCTTATATACGATTGGATGTAAATCCCGATAGCTCGAGAGTTCCGTGGAACAGTATCTTCTGTAAACATAAGAACAAGATCCTGACTGTGATAATCCTGAGATGAACTCTATTCAGGAAACTGGAGACTTACGCCCTCTTTTGTGTACTTACTTGATTAAATTATCATGCATGCGCTCAGCGTTTCCGTTCGTCTCGAGAAGGCGCAAGCATCTATATTTTCGCTACTACCTGCTCAACTTCCGTGTAGTCCACGTGAACTCGTAGTTAAAAATAGTTTAAAAGTTTGAATTTATCAACAAGGCATGAGAACCGTGCCAAAGGTTTTCGAATGCAAAATCATGGTGCCTTATATCTCTCATGTATTGCTCTGATTTTCGCTTTGCGAAATGAACTTCGTTTCGTGGTTCGTTATTGAGAACTACGTATTACAAAATCTCCCATTTTCTATTTGGAGTCCTTATTTGATGTGAAATCAAATTCAATAGTAAATTCAGTGAATAAATAAATAAAAACAGTTCAGTATAGAATTCACGATTCAACCCTAACCACCTTAGGCAACAGAAGTGACAGCGATGCGACAACTCCATAATTTCGACTGACAATCTAAAGATGATGTTTGCATAATAGCTTACTGTTTCTGAATAATACTCCTAGATTTTCGCGCTAAACTCGAGTACTCATTTTTTGGTTATTTTTATGTAACCTTTGAGGAACAAATGTTGCGCGGCGGACAGATTTTCTTCTTTTTTAATATGCTATTCTTTTAATAGAGTAAGAACTACTTGTCCTATCGAAAAGTAAATTCTAGCAAATTTGTAGACCCTTTTTTGGTGCACAATTTTTGTTCATTTGTATTTTCCCGTACCTTGCATAGTTTGACAAAAAAATGAAACTTTGTCTTCTTCATCATTTCTTGTGCGACCGAAATTTGATGTTTCAAATTTTTGGAGAAAATCCAAAAAGTTTTTAAGACCATCTTATAGAGCTAAAAATCCTCATTTATGTTCATATTTTTGAATTTCAAAAATGGCATAACTCTGACAATTTTGTTTCCATCAAAAAACGTCATAAAGATAAATTGTTCCACTTATTACTCGCTACCGGAGGATGTTCTCACAATTTTTGAGTCTTGAAAAGAAGGTCTAAAAATTTTTCAAAACGCTCTAACTTTATGAATTTTCTTTCCAAAATAACTGGCTATTGAACTTGACCTTCAGTTTCTGACACTGAAAAAGTATACCAAAGGCCAATTAAATCAATTAGTTTTTTCGAAAGTTATCGTGCTTACAGACGGCCATACATACAGGCATACATACATTCATGCATACATACATACATACATACATACATACATACATACATACATGCATACATACATACATACATGCATGCATGCACATTCGTAGAAACCTATTTTTCGGATTCAGGGGGTCTCAAAACGTGGACACTTGAACAGTAACGTCAGAGGCTTCAATAAAAAATGGCCGCTTGTTTTATGTTCTTTTAAATATGGCTAAAATGGCTAATAAAGCTCGAAAAGCAGGGACCTTTTTTTCGCTTTCCTGTTGCCATGGACAGTTGAGCCCCCCC
>WSXT02143017.1:0-19452 GCA_011762715.2 Neuroterus valhalla
GGTGGAGGGATAATTTAAAAAAAGATTTGGTAGAACTAGGATATGATTATAAGGAGTGGATGGATGATGCACAGGATCGGGACGCGTGGCGGTCTCGGGTAGATGAGGCAATGAACTTTCGAGTTCCAAATGCTGATAAATAATAATAATAACTAGCCAATCCTGAAGAAATTACGAATATCTCACATATTCTTAGAGAATTCTGCAAGAGTTTATGAGAATTCCACAGATTTCTAGAGACTTCTAGAGGGTTTACGGGAATTCCACAGATTTTCAGAAAATTCACTGAGACGGAAGGGACTTCCACGAAAATGAACAGCATTTACACGTCTTTTACAGAAATCAGAAGATTTTTAAAGAATTCTAGAAAATTCATGAGTATTCTACATATTTCGAAAGAATTCTACGAGGATTGAAGTGAATGAAACTGGAGGGAGATAATCAGAATACAACAGTCTTTACGAGTCGCTTACAGAATTTAAGAGAATTCCATAAATTACTAGGAAACTTACAAGTATTCTACACATTTTCCGAAAATTCTGCAAAAATTCACAAGATTTCCACAAATTTCTGTAGACTTTTAAAAGAGTTCATGAGAATTCCAGATTTCCAGAAAATTCTCTGAATCTGGAGGGACTTACACACAATTCAAAAGTATCTACAAGTCTTCTACAGGATTTAGAAGAACTAAATACATTCCTAGAGAATTCTAGAGAATTGACGAGTATTTCACATATTTCTAGAGAATTCTTTAAGAATCCAAGGGAATTTTATAGGTTTCTAGAGAGTCTGACAAGAGTTTTCGAGGATCATCCACATTCCGCAGATACTACAAAATTCAACCGTATTAACGAGCCTCTTAAAGAGTTCAAGAGAACCTCAGAGATTCCCAGAGAATTCCAAAAGAATTTGAAATAATTCTAAAGATTTTTCCAAGATTTTTGAAATTCGATAGATTTCTGAAGAATTCAACAGTGATTACGAGCCTATTACAGAATTCGGAAGAATTTCACAGATTTCTAGAGATTTCCACAAGAATTCTTAATATTTCTACAGATTTTTGGAAAACTTCCGGAATTTGAGTGACTTCTACAGAGTTCATCAGTATTCAAGAGCCTTTTACAGAATTTGAGAGAATTTTCCAGATTTCTAGAGAATTCTACACTCACGACCTACTGCGAAAGTAAACGAATTATCAATTACTCGAACTGAACTTGTTTACGCACACACTCACGGATATCTAACGCGTGCTTCTGATCGGTTAATCTTTGTTGATAATAACTTGAATATTATCAGCCTGGCAAAAATACTTTGTTATTATTTTCGACTCCTCTTTTTTGGAATCCAGAAATATAAAAATGTATTTTGAATACTGGGACACCCTGTATTATGGCTTACGTGATAAACAAAATAGTTTGATTTACTTCACAAAAATGATACCTAAACAAAACTAATGATAACTCATTTTGTTCTGGCTTAATTTGTTTCTTCCTTCGACCTTTTGTACTTTCCTTCTCATTACTGACGTTTGGTATGACAGACGTTATGCATCGATACACTACCTTATGGGGGAACGCCAGTGTGACAGGTCTTAAAATAGCCGATTCTTGTGAATTCTTTTTGTGAGGAATGGTAATTATAAGAGGTTTGGACAAGAAGCAATTTATTGAGTATGTATTTAACTATGTTGATGTAAATTTTTATTAAAAAATATTGGAAATTCACAAAGTAATCCTAATAATCGTAACAATATGAAAAAAATGGCGTCATCACTGGTGGCAGCGATACAGCAATAAATTATTATCTGATATCAAAAAACCAAGAATATCAAAAGTCTGCTCAATAATGGCTATCGTTGTACGTAGCCGTTTTTTCGAAATGATTCTTTTCACAAAATGGTGGCGATTTGAATTTTGTTGTGTGCTTTTGACACTTTTTTTTATTTTCAAGATGTATAAAAAAATATTAATTTTCAGAATTTTCAAAATCGGCTACGTAGAACGATAGCGATTATCCTGCAGATGATTAATATTTTTGGTTTTTTTATTTCAGATAATAATTCATTGCTGTATCGCTGCCACTAGATGACGTCATTTTTTATGTCGTTACGATTATTTGGATAACTTTGTGAATTTCTAATATTTTCCAATAAAAATTTACATCAGAATAGTTGAATATATACTTAATAAATTGCTCTTGTCCGATTCTCAAATTATCGTCCCTTCTTACAAAAAAAAAGTTGACAAAATTCGGCTATTTTTAGACCCGTCACAGTGGCGTTTCCCCTTCAGACGATTTAGCTCATCGTTTGGACATGACTTAAATTATGGAACATTTTCTCGCTTGAAGTAAGCAGCTGGGTAGGTACTCCACATAATGCATAATACAAATAATGATCTGAAGGGAAAGAAACTGCGGAGCACTATGCGCCTTCTACCCTCCAGTCTCGTGAGGATGGGACTGCACCCGTGTGACAGAAATAACTTAGGTCAAAAAAATATCCATTTCAATGTTTCATCGAGTGGAGAGGGAAGGTAACAGGAAGGGACCCCTGGGACCAGTCACAAATATACACCCACCTCGCGTTAGAGGACCGGCATCGGGAGTTGTCGGTCCTCAAGCGAGAAGCAATTCAAATCCAGTTGGAACCAGATTGGGAGCAACGACCGACTACGCTAATATAAACACTCAGGACCGTATGGATAGTTTCTGAAGCGGTGCGTGAATACATGCGTCGCAAGTCTCAAAGTGAACAACCCCTACACCACGCATCACGGCACTGCCTTTTCGAGCTTGTGGGGCCGTCGTGTGAGGCTCGGGGGAGAGGAAGAATCACTCACGCATGAACAGCCGAGAGACCATAGTCTGGAAGCTGGGTATGTTCCCGTATGCATTCAAGAGGCAAAAAATAGAAACCAGTTCATCTTATGTATTTTGACCTGCTCAATCCAATGATACTGGTTACTTTTACAATAAAAGGGTAGGTTTTGTTTAAAACGCGATTGTTTAAACAAATACGAAAGAATGGTTTTTCTCAGCGGGACAATTTTTTTCAAAAATATGGACAATTTTAGGCATAAAAGTTCTTTGAGAGTTCCTCTGCCTACTCATTGTACGCAACATTTGATTTACCAGTCGGAAACCTTGTTATCGAGAATTACAAGTAGCGCTTTTTGTGCGCGTGACAGTACGTTTGGCTTCATACTTCCTTCAGTAAGGCCGTGAGTACCTCGCCAGCCATATGAGCCAAACGCCCGGCCACGCGCACAAAAGGCGCTACTTGTAAATTGCGATAACTAGGCTTCCGACTGGTGAATCAAATGTTGCGTACAATAAATAGGTAGAGGTACCCTCAAAGAACAAACTGATTCTCAAAAAAAAAAAAAAAATTCAATGGGTCAAGAATAATCGATACTCAAAGTTTGCGAAAAACGTCGAATTTCGAACTTTGAAATTTATTACTTTGTAAATATGCATTAAACGAAAAAATTGCAAGAGAACTTTTATGCTTACAATTGTCCATATTTTTGAAAAAAATTTGTCCCGTTGAGAAAAACCATTCTTTCATATTTGTTAAAACAATTGCGTTTTAAACAAAACCTATCCACTTTTTGTGAAAGCAACCGGTATCATTGGACTCAGCAGGTGAAAATACATGAGATCAACTGGTTTTAATCTTTAGCCTCTTGAATGCATACGGGAACATACCCAGCTCCCGGACTACCAGCACTCTACGAGTGGCGCTATAACGCGAGATGAGTATAACTTAAGTTGCACAGCATCCGCATTTTGTAAGCCTAGTGGGAGGGGGTACGTGTAAAATTTGAGCTTAATCGGCTTAAGGGAAAGGGTGCCCCTGCGTCCTTGAAAATGAAAAAAATTTTACAAATAAATTTTGTTTGTTTATTTTGCAAAATAATAATTATATGCAAAAAAGCTCCATACAAAAGTTGTAGATCTATCAAAAATGCATATTCTCCTATCAGAAACTTTTCTTCTATGACTGACTGTTTTCGAAAAAAATGCGAAAAAGTATGCCATGAATAAAGCTACTCCAAGTACTCTAGTAGAGGATAGTCTAGGAGTCTTCCACAAAACGCATCGGAGAACATCGGAGGCTCATAAGGAAAAAGAAGAGAAATTGCAGAACGAGAAGAGGCAGCGTTCGTGAGAATGGAGTGAAGAGATCTTGAAATTGAAAAAACTAAATGAGTAATGTATAAAAAATTTCAATTATTTAATTTGCAATTCCTAATTTTTTCACATTCCAGTTTTTTATTTTAATTTGGCATCATTGAATTTTTTCTTCTACTTTCAAAGCTGAAACTGACAAATGGACATCATCTACAAGCGCCAGTAGTTTGGAATCAAGTACATATATAAATGTATCATAGATTTATGCTTCCACGATGATCCATTATGATGAAATAGGGTATTTCGGGTTTCGATCGTGTAAAAAACTACAAAAATTTTGTCGACGTTCCGCGAACGTTGTAGCTCGCATTTTCAGGACTGGACTAATTCTGAAGTTTTTAGGTTGTGTGTATATGCTTACAACGATGCCTGTGATTGGTCAAGGTTTCCAGTGTGGGGTTTTGTAGAGTCTGATTGTTCAATCAGTTAAACTGGGAGAACGGAAAGCCAAATTGGATTGGTATTATATCCATTGTCCGTATTCATATTATTAGGGGTTTTTAAGATTTCGATTGCTTCTCTTTGCCTTCTTGGGAAAATATTGTCCGTTTTTGCGATGACGGTTGCTTTGTAAAATGAAATGCTGTGTCCTGTTTCGATGTGATGCTCAGCTAGAGCTGATTACAAGAACGAGCGAGTTGATGACTGATTGTATTTAGGATGGATGATGGTGGGAGGAGGCGTGGAGGTATCTGTTTGTATAAGTGGGTTTTCTGTAAACTTTATTTCCTAACGTGTTGTCAGATATTTTTTAAACTAGAACGTCTAAAAAGGGCAATTTTCCGTTCTGTTCAATTGCCATGGTGGACAGGATGTTTAGATGTAGATGGTTGATGAAATCGGAAAATTTGTGCAGTTCGTCCAGTCCATGTCTCCAGATTACAAAAGTATCGTCAACATAATGGCACCATGGTGTGAGCTTGGATCGGCTCGGCTGAAGATTTTAGTTCTCAGATGTTCCATAAAGATGTTAGCTATTACAGGTGAAATTGGGGATCCCATTGCTGCTCCCGAAGTTTGTTCGTAGAATTGGTTAATAAGAGAGGAGTCAGTATTGTTAAGACAGTGTTTTATTGAAGATCCAAGATCAGAGGGAAAGTTTGCGATGGATTTGATGATATTGATTATATCAAGGAATGGTACTTTCGTAAAGAGATATATTACGTCAAAACCCACAAGGATGTCCTGAGGTTGAATGTGAACTTGTTGTATCTTTTTGATGAAGTCAGAGAGATTTTGAACATGAGTGATAGAATTTCCCGTGGAAGGATTCAGTTCTTTGGTAAGGAATTGTGCTAGATTGTAGGTTGGCCGTAAAGTCTTGGAGGAGTGAAATTAGTGGGTATCAGTTTGGTTATCCTATCTTTGTTAGGTTTTGAGTCCTTTAGAAGGGTTTTTGTTCAATTGACTATTGTTTTAGTGGGATCTTTTTTCACTTTTCTGTTCGTATCGTCAGTTAACAGGTCCTTGATTTTGTTCTTGTAATCTTCTTTGTTCATGATAAGTGTAAAGTTGCCTTTATCTGCGGGTAATACGATAATGTCAAGTTTGAGGAGAGAAGTCGTGCTTGGCGTAGGATGTTGGCCGTCCTCCGTCTAATGGCATTTGCTTTTTCAGGTGGTAGGTTTTATATTACTGACGACTGTAAATTGCTTATTATTTCTTCTTTTGGATTTGCAGAAGGTGTCACAGCAAAGTTATGTCCTTTAGATAAAACTGAAATCATTTCATTACTCAGAGGTTGATTAGAAATATTTTTAACACTGTTGGTGAGTGGTGTTTGCAATGCTGGAAGTAATTTGTCAAATTTCGTCTTTTGTTTTTCGGTATAGAAATTTTTTTTTTAATCCGTTCGGATTGGTCGAAAGTAATGCGGTCCAATGTGGACCAAATGTCAGATCTGAGAGTTTTAGATGAGAGAATGTGGAGTTCTTATAGTTACTTGAAGTTAGTGTGTAGAGTGGATTCAATGTTAATAATCCTTTTTTTTAGGAGAAGCAAACTTGTTTCATTTAAAATAGATTTTGATTTAGATGTTTTAAGATGACTTCCCTCGAATTTCCTCCTGAAACTTGACTAGAAAAAAAACAGCATTCGAAGAACTAAATCGAAACAAAAACATTATAGTATTACCCGCAGATGAAGGCAACACTACAGTTATTATGAACAAAGAAGATTACAACAACAAAATCAAGGACCTGTCAACTGACGATACGTACAGAAAAGTGAAAAAAAATCCCCTTAAAACAATAGTCAATCAAACAAAAACCCTTCTAAAGGACTCCAACCTTAACAAAGATACAATACCCAAACTGATACTCACTAATTCTATTCCTCCAAGACTTAACGGACTAACAAACATTCACAAAAACAACATTCCACTCAGACCGATCGTTAGCGCAATTTACTCACCAAGCTACAACCCAGCACGCTTCCTTACCAAAGAACTGAATCATCTCACGGAAAATTTTATCACTCATGTGCGAAATTCCTCTGACTTCATCAAAATGATACAGCAGGTTTACATTCAACCTCAGGACATCCTTGTGAGTTTCGACGTAGGATCTCTCTTCACGAAAGTACCAATCCCTGATACAATCAAGATTATAAAATCCTTCGCCATCTTTCCCTCTGACTTTGAACCTTTGATAGAACACTGTCTCAACAATACTTACTTCTCTTTTAATAACCAATTCTTCGAACAAACCTCAGGAGCAGTAATGGGATCCCCAATTTAACCTGTAATAGCTAACATCTTTATGGAACATCTGGGAACTAAAATCTTCAGCCAATCCAAGCTCACACCAGAACTGTGGTGCTGTTACGTTGATGATACTTTTGTAATCTGGAGACATGGACTGGACGAACTGCACAAATTTTCCGATTTCATCAACCAATTACAAACAGATTTATCCCAATCGTCCTCAAATGGTACTACAGATGGAGATTTGGAATAAATAAATCTAAATCTGAAGCTGTCTTCTTCTCACGTCGGCGGCGTCATTCCCCTACACTCTTTAATATTTTTCTTTCTATTAAGTGGAGTTTCTCTGCAATTTATCTCGGCGTCATTTTTGACAAACGACTCACATGGTCTAAACAAATCCAAGCCATCCGAAATAAGGTCAACGGGGCTTCTACTTCACCTTAACCCTTCTTCAATAACCCTACAGTTTTTTGAGCCACCAAAACTCGTACCATCAACGCCATAATTAGAAGCATCTGCATCCACGCAATTCCAGGGACTCTGCTCTCCCAAATCGTCTCTCCAAAATTGAAGGCGCCTATGTGCGCCTTTTGCGTTCTTCCTTGGTTCTTCCGTAACAAACAAGTTCCTGCGGAATTTAAACTTCCATACATCACAATAAAGCTTACACACACGCTGCAAAACTTCGCCTCACAGTGCCTGATCACCCAAATCCCTGTATTAACTCACTTGCAAATTATGCAAGTAAAACTTCCGACCGGTTCAAAAGGCCCTGCCTTCTTGTCTCATAGCAATAATTGAGTCAATATCTCTCTTATTTTTCCATGTTTCGCTTTATGCGTAAGTGTCCTTGCGGTTTATATGTCTCGAACCACCAATTTCGATGTCCCTTATTTTTTCATCATCTCGGTTCATAACCTGCTAGGTTGGTAACCAGTCGAGGAGGTGTTTTAGTCGGTAGGCGCACCAATGCGAATCCGACACAACCCAGGAAAAGTGTTTCCTGGGTGTCTTTTGGAAATATTCCCTCCTCGACCTCTTCAAAAAAAAGGCCGCGAGAGTCAGTTCCCACCGGTCTTACAGAGGGTGAGCATGCACCCATTCACCTTTGATCCGAAGCGAACATAGCAGCATCAAACCTGGCTTACACTAGGTCAAGCATAGTCTATGTTTGAGCATGAAAAACGAATTACTACCAACCGCTTATATCTGTGGGAGATGCACCAGAAGTCATGTCTAGCAACCAATAGCCTCCCATCCGATATACAAGAAGGTGTTGCCACAAGTAAGTTCAACTGATAACAGGTTGAGTAATGAAGGTATTGTCATAAACATGTCCAGCAATTATCGATTATATTGAAAGGATTCACGTCCCAGGAAAAAAGCGTCGTCCTAATCCACGTAAGCGCTAAAGAATAAAGTAGATGATTCACTCAGAATATCCCGTAGCGCTAGGGGAGCCAGGCCTTCAGAGGA
Organism: Neuroterus valhalla; assembly: GCA_011762715.2. Classification (NCBI taxonomy): domain Eukaryota; kingdom Metazoa; phylum Arthropoda; class Insecta; order Hymenoptera; family Cynipidae; genus Neuroterus; species Neuroterus valhalla. The sequence goes on from WSXT02143017.1 coordinate 8,378, forward strand.
CACCCACGCAGATATCAGTCCCGTGAACGGAGTCCCCGAGTTCCTGGCCTCATCATTTGGACATCGGAAGACATAAACGACCAGGAAGGGCCTCCTCATACAGGGGAGAGCGTCTCCTGTCCCTCGTCAAAACGGGTCCTTCTTAGGACTCACTTGCAAACTTGGTGCTTCTCAGTGCCACCGATTCTCTTTTTACAAAGGAGCCCGGATTTTTGTGCGTCGTACCACGAAATCCATACTAAACCCGAAATCCCTTTACACATTTATCCTTTCCTAATAAAACATTGTCGGTCCTTTGGCATCAGCCCCTATGACCTCGCCCAAACACAAAAAGGTGATTTATTCAAACGTTTGTGCATTCAAACATAGACAATTGTATGTCGCATTCAGCACGGTACATTCTACCAGAGATGTCAAAATAATAATAATAATACCTACAAGCGATTCCCTATGGCTGTTTTGAAGATTTAGGCGGCCCTGATGATTAGGAAAATAGAGAAAAAGATCTAACGGATACTACTCATTGGTTTATTTCATTGTGATTGGCAAACATTGACAAATTTACAGTTTCTGGTTGTTATCATTCTGTCTATGATGTAGGGTACGAAATGATGGAAAGGAACGCATGTTACATTCGAGCAAATGTTCTGAGCAACAAAATATCCCACTTATTTGAATTAATATCTCTTTTGTCTTCAATTGCTACATACTTTCCCATTTGAGCACTTGAATTCTTTCAGTTTGAATGAAAATTACCATTATCAATTGTCATCGCCGAACATTACTGAATACAATGACATTAAACAAAATCACGTATTTCGCATTTCGCGATATTGAAGATTTTTCTTTCGTTTCAAGATACTATTTTTCACCTGAGAAATGATACCATTGAGCAAAGAATTGCCTTTCAACAACAATTACTGATAAATAAATAGCGGAAATTGCAATTTTGCATTATTTATACCATATATTATCGCCCTTTTATGAAAATTCGATTGTTAATATTTTGGGAGAAGTGCTTTATTTTTTAGATCATTATATGTTTTATACTAGTTTGCTACAGTTTGATTCTTAAAAACTATCAATATTTCTAAAAACGAAGGTATAATAACGGTAAACGGTTAACCTTATCATAGACGTGTAATCACGCACTCATGAAATATAACATTTGAATATTCAATTAATTGAAAGGCTATTTCATAAATCTTATTAAAGTAAATAATAATTTTATAATAGTGTTCTTATCCGTGTTATTCAACAGTCCACTTCCCAATATTTCAGCGCTGTGTTGTATCTGGTATTTTAAATTTTTTTCTAATGAATTATCCGGTGCGGGACCTTTCTTGTGCATCTGTAAAAAAATAGAGAAATCAACGAGGTTATCGACTACTTTGAAGCTCAGAAATTTTTTTTAACAAGATCAGTCAATGCCCCAGGAGCAGATTCAGGGGAATACTCTTTTGAGAGGGGAGGGGTACATAAAAGGCATAGTCCTCCCTCTGCTTGAAAAGCTTAAAACCAATATTCAAATATGAACCTTTTTCTTTGAAGTATTCAACCCACTCTTTTTCTTCTGCTCCCGTATAAATCGGGAGTCTCTTTCCATTTTCGAGAACAAGTTCAGCCACTTTGCTGAAATCTGAGAAATTTTTGACTAAACGGCTAGGAACGTCATCCGCTTTGAGGCCTTTCAATGCTGGGCGTTTTAGGAAAGTGGTTGTGGTCTGAGGAGTTTGGCTACCACTACCCGACGCTCCTGGATTTATTCCTGTAAGAACAAATATATATACAGCATATTGGTTGAATAACCACCGCAGGTTTCTCCTAGGAGCAACTGTCATTCAGGTCAATGATACAACCTCTCAGTAGAACCACGATAAAATAAATCTATGGTCACGCTTTACAACCGTGAGATGAATAACTAAGGAAAATAACTCTGCTCGTCTAATTAGGCAACAATCTTGTATTTCAGACATGCTTCGGTTAGACCCTGTTTGAAATGAAAGAACCAGAAAATTCTAGTTAGGAACTGTTTTGGCTTATATCAGTATGGACCGTTCCACCACGATATTTCTGTTTCTTACAAAAACCAAACAGCAATCATAATCGAAGGAGTTGTTTCGGGTTCCAATCGTGTGTGCAAAATTACAAGTACAGCCAACAGTTTGTAAACAGTGCAGTTCACTTCTTCAGAATCAACCTAAAACTGTGTTTTCAGGTTGTGATATTTTGATATATACTTCCTACGATGCCTATAATTGGCCATAGAGCCCTACCGTGAGGATCGGTCGAATCTGATTGGTCAATCAAGTGTTTTTTGGAAAACCTAGGAGGACGAAGAGCCAAGTCGAATTGGTATTTTATCAAATGTTTTGAGATTCCGATTGTCTATCTGTCTCCTCGAAAAAATATTATTTGTTTCTGCGATGACGGTGGTATTGTCAAATATATTCTCATGGCCTTTCTTGATGTGATGCTCAACTTGTGCTGATGACGTGAAATGTGCAAGGGTGACTTTACAGTCATGTTCCTCTATATGTTGGCTCACCGTTTTTCCAGTTTTTTTCAAACAGACTTTGCCTCAAGAGCAACATATTTCATATACGTTTAGATCACTCGGAAGTTCCATTTTGTATTGTTCTAAAACCTCGGATTCAAGGTGGGATGGTTGTCGCTCATCTTTTTCCGTGTATAGAAACTTGTGTTCGCAGTTCTCTTTGGTGTATCATCTTATCGCTCCATTAATCTGATTGCTTGTGTAATCGTCCTGTAGTAGGATCGTTTGTTGAGACAGCTCTATCTAGACGAGAGTTGATGACCGATTCCTCATGGGATGGGTGGTGGTAGAAGGAGAAGGGATGAAGGTGAACTCCATATGCGGAGTGTTACCGATTGATGAAATTGAGAAACTTGTGAAGTTCGTCCAGTCTATGACTTCAGGTGACGAGGATGCCGGCAACGTTACGACACCGAAATACAACAACAATACAACATGTCGAACTTGTCTTCCACTCTACCTTCAAAAACTGTTCGAACTTTCTCTTTTTCTACCAAACGCCTTCAGATTCTACAATTGATAATTTGACGAATTACTTATGGACGTACTATAGTATGGTACTATTACAGCAAGAAGCATCTCCTACCATTCTTTCAGAAATCAATGTTTTCAGCCTTGTCTAAAGGACATGATTCCTCACGGAAAAATCATCTGTGATTTGGAATCCGTAGTCCCTATATGCAGTTTCTTTCACCTGGAAAAGCGAATGACATACGAACTAGGATGGCTAACTTCTTACGCCATTCTACTTTCCCACCTCGAACTTAACAAAACAGTTGAGAACCGCAATGGAAGGACTCATTCAGAATGCAAATATCATAATATGACTCGAAGACAAAAGCAACACAAGAGTTATCTGAAATGAAGGAGACTATAACAAGAAGGTCATGGACAATATCTGAATCAATGCCTCCTAATTCTGTCTTTTTAAGACTAGGAGAACTTCCGAAAATCCTCAAAAACAACATTTCACTGAGACCAATCGTCAGCGCTATAACACGTTTCCTCACCGAAGAACTGGGGACATGTACTAGACCAACTCCACAAGTTTTCCGAATTCATCGATGGATTACATCCTTATATGTACTTCACCATGGGAATTCAACAAAACGAAAATTAACTTTTCGCGGACGTACTAGTTCACAAAATACCTGATACCACCTTAGGATATATAGATCAGACAGACCCTACCCATACAGACTGATATCCACATGTCTAATCCCACCAACAATCATCTCAGGAGCATTAAGTCATCAACTTCTTTCTACACAGAGCTGTCTCTATAACAGATAAAGATATTTTATAAAGGGAAATACAGGACATCAAACAATCACAATACAGGACGATTAAACAAGCAAACAAATTGATGGACTAATAAGAACATACACTCAAGAAAATTAGTCAACACAACCTACCAAATAAAGAAAGAGAAGAACGATCACCACCCTATTCTTAATTCAAGGTATCAAACAACAAATAGAAAATGTTCTCCATAAACACAAATCTAAATCGCATTCAAAGTACCAGCGAAAAAAACAACTTCTAGACAAACCCTGGAGAGAAAAGCGGCACCTTCTACTGATCCAGCAGTAAATAAAATCTCTTGCTGGATCTAACACGAATCTGATTTGGTCTTTCGTCCTTTTGGGTTTTTTGAAATAGAGTTGATTGGACAATTAGGTTTAACTGGTCTCCACGGTGAGGCACAGTTAAGGTTACCCATGAAGAAGTCAACTGAACGTTTACAAAATGTCGGCAATATTCGTAATTTTTCATACACGATTATTACCTGAAATCACTCCTTTCATTAATTGATCATCGTAAAAGCTTAAAATCTTAATTCAAATTTGAACCTCTTTCGATGAAGTATTCCACCCACTGTTTTTCTTGTGCTCTTGAAGTAATCGGAAGTGTTTTTCCAGATTTCAGTTTAAGAAGAGCCCCTTCCCGTGAGAGATTCTTGATGATTGTAAGAGGTTCATCTTTGTCCTTGAGGCCCTCCATTGCTGGGTAATTTCGTTCTAAACTTGATTCTGTGAGAACACAAATATACAAATATATCTAAGGATTTCTTAGGTCTAAAACGAGGTCTCAAATAAATAAATAAGGATCTCCAACTGAAAAGTTAAAGTAAACACAAAAAATAATGGATATATAAAAGTCTTAAGTCTCTAATTTTCCTTGGTATTGGAATGTACGACCTTCCTTCCCCTTTCCAGTCCTTATCAGTAAAAATAAACTCAGTTGGAACACAACGATGAACTGATGAATGCTTGTAGTCTCCTCAATTTCCTTTTTCATAAGCACGTATGACTGATCCCCTTGTCCTTTCCAATAATAATTGGAAAACATCAAAAAATTCAAAAACATAAATGAACTTATAATTATCTTTCATCTTCAATTTTCCCATTTATTAAAAAGTGCTAGTGATCTTATTCCTCTTTCCAGTTTTAAATAAGAAAATAAAAGCAATTTTTAAACAGTTAAACATGCATTTTAATTTCTGTTCATTTACTTTCCTTATCTTTTTCTTCTAATTCTTCAAAGTTTACTTTCATTTTCTCTCCCATATCTCTTTTTGGAAAGAACTCCTTTCTTTCCATTTTGTTAACTCAATCGGCCTCCCTCTTCTTCCTTCGACCTTCTTTGGACATTCCTTCGCGAACTCACCTTCTTTCCTCTCCCCTTGATTTTTTTTTTCAAATTTCCATGCCCTCTTCCTTGCTCTGATACTTATTTATCCCTTTGCGCTCTTCCTCTCAAACCGGCCAAACCAGGCTATCAAATAACCGCATCCTTCTTCTACAATCTTTCTTGAATCTCTTTTTTCATATTCCCCATGCCTGCTTTATTACCCTTGCTACCTTTTTTTCATTTCTCTCATATGTGCCTTATGATCTCTTTTTGCTTACGAGATATATCCCAAATATGTTTATCTTTTTCACATTCAATTTCAATTTCTTCTAATCTAAGTGCTTCTCGAACTCTGTAATTAGACCCGCCATTCCCCCTACATCTCCTGCCAACATTGCAATATTATCTGAATATGCCAGTGTATATATCTTTTCTTTTCATCAGGTCTTTCCTCACCCACTTCTTTTACCATAGCCTCTTCTTTCTCTTCCCGTTACAGAAAATCAAGCGCCGCTTTAAGGCCTGCAAACATAGCTATCTTCGTCCCTTCTCCTTTTTAATTCTCCTATTTATTCGATAACACAGGCTAACAAGTTTTTACACCCACAGACCGGACTTGGTGTACCCAAAGGGATTTGATGCGCTGAATCTGGAAAATTTTAAAAATAGCTTTGGCAGAAAATAACCTCAAATACTAATGCAAAACTATATGTAGCAATATAATTGTACCATTGTGATAATCAGACCTAATATTCTAGGCTGGAAACATAATATCCATGACAGGTTTATCCCAAGTGCTACAGAAAACAAAAACACAATTACTTGCAAGCCCTAAATGACAGAAAGGTTCACCCGAGATCGAAATAACCTGCAAGCCTTAAGCCCCAGGCAGGCCCGACGAGAGGGAGGGGGGTCAAGGAATTTCTCCCCCGGGCCCGGAGTTCTTAGAGGGGCCCGGACTCACAATTATACGTATTTTCATGGATAAAAAGAAACTTGAAGGGGGCCTGCATCCGAGATTTCTCCCGGGGCCCGAATATTCTCTCCACGGCCCTGGCCCCAGGAATGTCCACCCCGGAACACAATAACCTGCAAGCCTTGAACCCCAGAAAGGGTAACCTGAGCTCCTAATAGACTGCCAGCCTTACACCCTAAGAATGTCAACCCCAGAACACAATAACCTGCGAGCCTTGAGCGCCAGAAAGGTCAACCCTAGAACATTAATACCGGCAAGCATCAAGCCCCAGGAAGGTAAACCTGGGATTGCAATAACCTGCAAGCCTTGAACCCCAGGAATATCAACTCCAGAACACAATAACCTGCAAGCCTTAAACCCCAGAAAGGATAACCCCATAACACAATAACCTGCAAGCCTTGAACCCCAGGAATGGCAACTCAAGATCGCAATAACCTGCAAGCCTTAAACCCAGGAAGGTGAACCCAGGGATGTCAACCCCAGAATACAATGACGTGCAAGCCATGAACCCCAAGAACGTTAACCCGAGATCGCAATTACGTGCAAGCCTTAAAACCCAGGAATGTCTAACCCACCCAGATCACAATAACCTGCAAGCTTTTAACCCCAGAAAAGTTAACCTGAGATCGAAATGACCTGCAAGCCTTGAACCTCAAGAATGTCAACCCCAAAACACAATAACCTGCTAGCCTTGAACCTCAGAAAGGTTAAACCCAGAACACAAAAATCGGCAAGCCTTGAACCCCAAGAATGTTAACCCCAAAGCACAATCAACTGCAAGCCCTGAACCCCAGGAAGTTCACCCAAAATTGCAATCACCTGCAAGCCTTACACACCAGGAATGTCAACTCCAGAACATAATAAACTGCGAGCCTTAAACCCCAGCAAGGTTAACCCGAGAACAAACCGGCGAGCCTCAAAACCCAGGAAGGTCGACCCGAGATCGCAATAACCTGCAAGCCTTGAACCCCAGGAAGGTCAACCCGAGATCGCAATAACCTGCATGCCTAAAACACTAGGAATGTCAACTCGAGGTCACAATAACCTGCACGTATTGAACCCCAGGAATGTCAACCCGAGATCGCAATAACCTGTGAACCTTGAACTCCAGGAATGCCAAACCCAGAACACAATAACCTGCAAGCCTCGAACCCCAGAAAGGTTAACTCGAGAACACAAAAACCCGCGGATCTCAAACCCCAGGAAGATTATGGGCTTGCATGAGGCTTGCACAATAACCTGCGAGCCTTAAACCTCAGAAATGTTAACCCGAGTTTGCAATAACCTGCAAGCCTTAAGCCTCAGGAATGTTAACCCCAGAAATCGATAACCTGCAAGTCTTGAACCTCCGAAAGGTTAACCCAGAAGACAAAAACCGGCAAGCATCGAACCCCAGGAAGGTCAACCCGAGACCGCTATAAACTGCAAACCTTGAACCTCAGGAATGTCAACCCCAGCACATAATAACCTGCAAGTCTCGAACCCCAGGAAGGTCAAACCGAGATCGCAATAAACTGCAAAGCCTAAACCCTAGAAAGGTGAACCCCAGAACATAATAACCAGCAAGCCTTGAACCACAGAAAGCTTACCACGAGATCGCAAGAACCTGCAAGCCTTGAACCGCAAGAAGCCTTACCCGAGATCGCAATAACGTTCAAGCCTCAAACCCCAGAAATGTCAACTCCAGATTACAATAATCCACAAGCTTCGAACCCCAGAAAAGGAAACCCGAGACCGCGATAACCTGCAAGAAATAGATACCAGGAATGTCAATTCCAGAACACAATAAACTGCAAGCCTTTAACCCCAGAAAGGTTGACTTGAGATCGCAATAACCTATAAGCCCTAAACACCAGGAATGTCAACCTCAGAACACAATAACCTGCAAGCCTTAATCCCCAGAAAGTTCAACCCTAGAACACGAAAACCGGCAAGCCTCGAACCCCAGGAAAGTAAACCCGAGATCGCAATAACCTGCAAACCCTGAACCTCAGGAATGTCAACCTGAGATTGCAATAACCTGCAAGCCTCGAACCCCAAGAAGGTCAAACCGAGATCCTAATAAACTGCAATGCTTAAACCTTAGGAAGGCGAACCCCAGAACACAATAACCAGCAAGCCTTAAACCCCAGAAAGGTTAACCCGAAATTGCAATAACGTGCTAGCCTTGAACCACAAGAAGTTTAATCCGAGATCGCAATAACCTTCAAGTTTTAAACCCCAGGAATGTCAACCCCAGATCACAATAACTTGCAAGCTTTGAACCCCAGAAAGGTTAACCCGAGATCGCAATAACCTGCAAGAAATAAATACCAGGAATGTCAACCTCAGAACACACTAACCTGCAAGCCTTATACCTCAGAAATGTCAACCCCAGAGCGCAATAACCTGCCAGCCTTAAACCCCAGAACACAAAAACCGGCAATTCTTGAACCCCAGAAAGATTCACCCGATATCGCGATAACCTGCAAGCTGTAGACCCGGGAATGTCAACCCCAGAACACTTACTTTTTATTCGCGATTCAATTTTTGTTCTTTCCGTTATCTCGATAATCAGATTTTTTAAATAATTGTTTTATGCAAAAAGTAAACTACAAATTTGTAGGTGATATTTATGGGAGATTTGTCTCTGGGAGTTTTGTTTAGCATCCGCTAAGAGTGCTGTTGCGTTGTATTTTTAGGTTGATCTTACTGGGGTTTAGGGCTCGCAAGTTATTGCGATCTCAGGGTAACTTTCCTGGGCTTTGAGGTCGTAGGTTTTTGCCGTATCGGGTTAAGCTTCTGAGGTTTAAGGCTTGCAAGTTATTGTAATTTTGGGTAAACCTTCCTAGGGTTTAGGGCTTGTAGGTTTTTGTGTTCTTGGCTCAACCTTTCTGTAGCATTTGGGATTAACCTGTCATGGATATCATGCTGTCAGTATAGAATGTTACGTCTTATTCTCGCAATGATATAAATATATGGCCACATTTGGTTTTGTACAAGTATTTGAGGCTATTTTCCCCCAAGCTATCTTCAAGATTTTTCAGATTCAGCACACATCAAATGTGAGTTCGATTCATATTTTATATTATGTTACGTGGTATTTTATAGCTTGCCGCCTATAATTCGACGCTAACTATTTCCGCAATCTATATAGGGGTTTAAAGAGATAGAGGCCCGAATTTTTGACGATTCACTCCGATCGCTTACTTTAAATTATATATAACCCCTGATAAAATTATCTAATCTATCTTTTTCAGAGGGTCTCTGGAAAGGATGTTTGGTAACGTTTAAGATGAATATAAGCATTTTACAATAAAAAAATTATTCACCTTGATTTTTCATTTCAAGGAATATTTTGGTTTTTCTGCCGATGTGGCATTTCTGATCTTTATTCAAGTAAGCAGCCAGAAAGCTCGATTTTTTTCTCTTGTAATTCACCCCAAAACAATAAAGATAGGAAGTATTGGTCAAGTTATAGAAGCTCATATGAGCGCGGTCGCCTCAGCCAACTAGCCACAGCGCTATTAGTCATGCTGAGGTGACTCAGTGGTTTTAAAACTTGATAAAAATACTTCTTCTGTTCACGCGTGACGAATTTTTATGTTCTCAAAAGAGAAGGTATTAGTTAAGTGTTGAAATTCATCCCCTCCCCCGGGGTTTCATCAAATATTCACGTTTTGAGTATGTATGTCTGCACCTGTGAGCACAATAACTTTCGAAAAAAATAACCTATTGGATTGGACTTTGGTACACTCTTCGGTATCAGGAAATTAGAGGTCAACTTCTTTAACAGCCATTTTGGATAAAAATTCAAAAAGCTCGAGCATTTACAAAATTTGTTGACACCATTTGTCTTATTACTCGAAAATCGTAAGTACAGCTTCCTGTAGTGCATAAAAAGTGGAACAATTTATCCAAATGATTCTTTCTGATGAAAACGAAATTGTCAGAGTTAGAGCAGTTTCAGAATTGGAAAATACGGAAGTAAATGAAAATTTCGTGCCAAACAACGCACGATATGAAAGAACGTCAGGGAAAGAAATTGTTTTTTATTTTGGAGTCCTACAAGATTATCATGAAAAGTTTCGTCCGCACAAACAATGCTAAGAAACAAAACATTTCATTTTTTGATCAAACTGTGCAAGGTGCAGGAAAATATAGATGAACAAAAATTGTGCACCACAAAAAGATCTACAAATTTGGTCAAACTTATTTTTTGATAGGAGAGTAGTTTTTTCTTCATTCATAAAAAACTACATTGATCAAGAAAAAGATATTTGAATGTGTTTTCAATCTTTTTGTAACAGGATATGCAGTTTTCATTCCAATCAGGAAAATGATTATAAAAATGGAATAATGCAATTTTCGGAAACATGATGAAGGCTAAGACAGAAGATTGTTAGCAGAAAAGCACGAGACACGCGGTGAGAATGTATTCGTTATAGCCAGAGGAACTTCAACAAAAGAGGATTACCAATCATTAAATTAAAGTTTACGACATTTTGCTTTTGAGTTTCTGAAGCTCTAGGTACAAATGTAGAGAAGTACAAGGACCGCGTGCGGAGCGCGAGGTGAGTTCATTGTCGAGCGCGAAATCCGAAAGACACGCGTCCTAGGCGCGTTCAAATTTGCGGGCGAAGCAAGAGAAAACGCATTTCGAAAACTTTAGGGGTGGATTGAGGAAGGGTTTAACATGCGCTAAAAGAATGACAATGTTCCGGAGTGCTTTTGGCCCAAGGTTCTACTAAATTCAGTAATTATAGCAGGATAATCAGTGAAAACATTTTCACGCTCCGCAACTGTTTTCTTTTTCTTCTCTGGAAACTTTAGGGGTACTTCAAAAGCACTTTCGCCCTAATGAGGGGACCATAGCGGGGGAAGGGAGGAGGAGGGGGGGGGGGGAACGCAGGAAGTGTGGTGATCCAA
>WSXT02143018.1:0-10439 GCA_011762715.2 Neuroterus valhalla
GCTCAGGAGTTTTGGTTTTCTGCAGTTTTCCTCTCCTCTGACCAAATGTTCAGGCGAATGCGAGCGTTTCAAATTAGGAATCCGGCTGCAGACGGTAGGGGTTTCAAAGATCCTACAGGATTGAGTACGTCAGGCATTGCTTGGAGGCTTATTATGAGAGTTGGGGTTATTGGGGATTTCAGGAAGGGCTTTGAGTTGAAGGGTTATGTCTGACGATCGCCTGTGGGAGGGGGGAATATAGATATGTAAAAACTCGAAAAGGGTATACATGGAGTGACCAATCTACAATCTACTAAAAATGAACAATGATAACTGCATAAGAAATAATAGATGATGAAAACTGCAGGCAAAATGACCTTTTTTATTGCCTTCCTCATCGTCTCAGACACGTTTTACAATCAGCAATACTAGTACCTCAGCGATCCTTAAGTTTGACCATGAGGAGTATATCAGCCCGATTCATTTCGGAGAATCATTTCTTTATAAAAAAAAAAAACAATTATTCGTCAGGAGGCACAGTGTTTATGAAATAATGACATTTGAAGACATACCATATAAAGCGGCTAAGGTCTTTATCCATTTGTCATCCTCAGTTATTTCTACATATACAATATACTGCCGTCCACAATTGGAATTAGAGATCTTCTTACACTATGGTATACATTAATCTCATAGCGGAACGCACCCTGGTAGGGAATCGTAAGTGGAGGAATTCTCAAACATGAATTGAGGAAAAGCAGGATGGAATTGGGAGGCACTGAATGAGGAGGTCGCTGTAACAAAGACTAACTAGTGAAAAAAAGAACTCCCCACGTGTATTCAGAAGTTATACAGGGTGTCCTGGCATTCAAAACACATTTTTGTATTTTCGGATTCCGAAAAAAAATTGAGTCGAAAATAATAACAAAGTTTTTTTGCCAAGTTAATAATCATCAAGTTATTAACCATAAAAAATAACCTATCAGAAGCACGCCTTAGATATCCGAGAGTGTAAATGTAAACAATTTCATGGTGCATTATTAAAAATTCGTTTACGTTTGCAGTAGGTTGTGAGTGACTAGTGCAGCTTCACACTTTAGCGATATACAAAGATTGGAAAAAATATATTTTGCTAAATAGTTAAATTCTGTGACAGTACAAAAGGGATTGGGATATTTAAATTCTGTAGAATTATCTTGAATTCTCGTAGAATTCTCTAGAAATCTGAAAATTTCCCTTAAAATCAGTAAAAGGCTCGTGGATACTGCTAAATTCTGTAGGAGTCTCTCAAGTTCTGGAAATTTTTCATAAATCTGTAGAAGACTCGTAAATACCCTTCAATTCTGTAGAAGTCCCTTCAGTTAAGGAAAGTTTTCTGAAAACCTGTGGATTTCCCGTGAACCGTTTGGACTACACTAGAAATCTGTCAAATTCTCGTAAATTCCTCCAGAATTCTCTTGCAATATGTGGAACCCTCTCAAATCCCGTGAAAGGCTGATAAATTCTGTTTAATTCTGTAGAAGTCTGGAATTCTGGAGAATCGTCCTAAAATCTAGTCTGGAATTCCGGAGGATCATCCTGGAATCTGTAGAATACTTTTAAAATATGTAGAAGACTTGTGAATATTTCACATTTTTGTACAAGTTTCGAGTTCATTCGGAGTTTATTCTTTCACCTCTTAATATTTCTTATTCTTCTGCAATACTTTTCTTCCAGATTTCAGAATGATTCCCACGAGCCTTCTACCAAATTTGAGAGAATTCCATGAACAACTAAGAAATTCTAGGACATTCACGAGCATTTTACATACTTTCAGAGAATTCTGCAAGAATTTACGAGAATCCTACAGATTTCTGGAGACTTCCACAAGAGTTCACGGGAATTTCACAGATTTTCAAAAAATTCTCTGAAATTGAAGGGACTTATACAGAAATGAACAGTATTTACAAGTCCTCTACAGAAATCGGGAGATTATCAAAGAAGCTTAAGAAATTCATGAGTATTTTGCAATTTCTAAAAAATTCTACAAGGGTTAAAGAAAATTCCACGGATGATCGGAGAATTCTATGAAACATGAATAGAACATGAATAGGACATGAATAGAATTCAAAAATATTTAGGAGTCGTCTACAGAAATTCGGAGAGTTCCATGAATTAATAGGCAGTCCTAGGAAACTTACGAGTATTTTACATATTTTCAGAGAATTCTGCAAGAATTTTCGAGAATTTCACATATTATTGGAGATTTCCACAAGAGTTCACGGGGATTTCTCAGATTCCAAAGATTCTACAGCTAATACACAATTCAACAATATTAACGTATTTCTAGAGAATCCCACAAGAATTCTAAATAATTCTACAGATTTTCGAAAAAATTCCAGAACTTGGAGAGATCTCTGCAGAATCCAGCAGTGTTCACGAGCCTTTTACAGATTTCGAGAGAATTTTTCAGATTTCTAGAGAATTCTACAAAAATTCAAGATGATTCTACAGAATTTAAATATCCTAATCCCTTTTGTACTGTTACAAAATCGAACGTTTTAGGAAAAGATATTTTTTCCAATTTTCGTATATCGCTTAAGTGTTAAACTGCACCAGTCACTCTCAACGTACTGCAAACGTAAACGAATTTTCACTAATGCGCCCTAAACTTGTTTACGCACACACTCTGAGATATCTAACGCGTGCTCCTGATTGGTTATTCTCCATTGTTAATAATTGGATAAATATTAACTTGTCAAGAAAACTTTATTATTGATTTCGACTCCATTTTTTTTTGAAATACAAAAATACAAAAATGTATTTTGAATACCAGGACACCCTGTATAATACATGCACGTGAGTGTTCGAACTGCCTAATTTGATGTTACGGAACTGCTCAACATACAACACTAACAGCGCCTTTCCAGATCCATTAAAAGACCCTATCTACAACCGGAATTCTGGGAACTCCGTGAACTGATCTTCTATTAAGCAAGTTTTCAGTTTATATAAAGTCATATACGCCATACATTATCGCTCTGGAATCGATGGGATGAAAAACGAATAATATAATGATATATTCACGGTAGGGCTTGAGCTCCCCTATCTTGACTTTCATGACTACGTTGGCGGTAGCGATGCTACTGATAGGGTTTTCCATGCAAAACAGTCAAAAAATGAAGAGAACAACCCAATCGTGATGGAAAATCTAAAAAATATTCATGAACGACGATCTTCTTATCTCAGAAGACCAAGTGTCGGAGATAAAACGAGAGGTTAAACCGGGGGGAAATACATCGACGATAAACATCAGTCGGTGGTAGCTTAACTACACTATCAAGAGGAGAGCGATGGGGCAATACAACGCCATTATCAATGTTCTTGCACAATCCCCTTGATGACACAGTACAGCCATAACTTTCTAAAGCAGATTGCCAGATTCAACCAGAGGCCACAAGGGAGATACAGCAACTAAAAAGGCGATTAAAATGAACATACCATATGAACACAGATGCTATCTACCTTTATTTCGTGGCACAAAAAAGTAGACAAAGTGTGAGGAGAGGACATCATCGTCTCTTCTCACTTAAGTGCCCGCATCTAGCCAAAAGAATAAAGGAACAGAATCTAGCAGACCGAAAATGCTCGATATCAGTTAACAAATTCCTTCCAGCGGTTAAAATAGCTACCATCGAAATGCACAAGTACTAGGTCGACTAGAACCACATTCGGACATCAACGTTCCCGTTGATGTGAACAGTGATATCCGAGCAAAAATTTCAGCACCTTTGAAGGCAAATCTGGTCGAGCCTTACTATATTACAGAAATGTAGAACCAACGAAAAGGCATTCTCTGCAAAAGATAATCGTCACGAACGATTTGCTTGTATTGATAGGGCACCTTGACAAGGTTTTACTTTTGCATCTGAATGCAGATTAAACTGCGTTACAAGTGCAAACTCTGGTATATTGTGTGGCCGTGGCAAAAGTTAGAATTTTGGGTCGATAAACTGGACCCACAAATACAGTATTTGCTCCAAAATGAGAACAAGATCCACCCTGGGAAATTAGATTGGATATGGATGTCAACAGCGTAAGGATGAAATGGGGTCGATTTACTCAACATAAGAGATAAAGTAGAACCAGGAAGCTGATACACTAAGTTACTTATAGCATCTACCCTCGGAACATCGGGACATCGACACCGCCGTTATTGGACTAGATTACAGACTTCCATCGTCAGAGACTTGATGTTCTTACTACTAGACTGCATCGATACAATAAGAGTAGTACAAGAAGGCGGCAAAATCGAACCTTCCAGAAAGACGTGAGAAGGTCCTTTAGTGAACCAAATAATGAGCAAAATTTGCAGCTGAACACCAAAGTTCCTCGATTGGAAGGCATAGCTGATTATGGGTCAGGCGCCTGGGAAAAAACTAACAGGAGCAGTTCAGAAGCTGCGTGGTTCCAACTAAGAAAAGAAAATGCAAGCTGAAACCCTGTGATGGAATCTACCAATATCACAGATTCAGACGCTCCAGCGCTTCCGAGAAGTTTCGACAAAACGAAGATTACATCTTGTACTGGAATGTTACTATCCACTCGACCGAAATTTACAGGCAACCTATACAACTAAGATCTACGATGCGAGCTGAGGCACAAAGTAAAGACAATATGGAGGGACGTGAAACATGCACTGAAGATCTCGAATATCTAGGAGTCAGTAAGGTACTGTCAGAGGAACGAAAAGCGGTTTAGTTGAACACCTGTCACAATATAAGGGATTTCCTCGGCCATCAGGGAGTATGTGACTAAAGCCTTGTGAAGTATCACTTAATAGCTCTTAAAAAAGTATCCAGAAGCGATTCATTTGCCTTCAACGCACTCTACCGCTACGTAAAAACAACAGCGTTGAAAGACGAACCTTAAATTACACCTTCCCCTTTTATTGTGCCCTGACACATCAACGTGACCAATGCCGAACTTTGCAGAAAATTCTCAACATCTTGAACTCATTAGGCGCTTGACTTAGTCTGGGCTAATGATGACAAACCGGGCTAGAAAACCTGAGAAAAAATAGAGAATGCAATAAATAAAACTGATATAAACTTCTACTTGCTCCTCGTAATTTAGAAGAAACTCCAAATATAACCGAAAATTTGCTCACATCTCTCGAGAAGTCTCCTACTTGCACTACTCTGTAAGTGCGAGAGACAGGCAGTACAGTCCGGGTACGCGGGTAGGAACAATAGTAATCCTTTCGATATTTAGTCTTCTGGCATGCAGAGCAATTTTAATTGAAAACAATTAAACTTCCTCAATTCAAGAATAACTTGAAGGGATACATAACTTCTAGATTTTATCATCCAGTCATTCTGAATTATACCCTACAACTCGTAGAATAACGCTTGCACGAATTGCTTCTGTCCACGACTCTGAAAATAAATCAGGAAGTTTTTATAGGGCCTTTCCTATGCAAATGGATATTTGCAACTGAGTAATACGATACAAAAGTGTGAAAATAAAAACACTCGACCTACTTGATACCTTATTGGAAAAGAATTCATTCAGGTAAGAGTTTCTTTTATTTGAAATCAACCAAATCGAGGTCTGACTTTAAACTGAAAAACGTACATCATGTTTGATAAGAGCAGTGGTAGTTCTAACAAGAAACTATACACAAGAAGAAAGAGGTATCGTCAGATAACATCGAAAAAGGATTGTCGAAATAAAGAGAAAACGGCAGATAGAAAACCAACTACTAGGATTCTACTGGATGCATGCAGGTTGACAGTTACGCTCGGCATCCGACGTTACCCAGATTTAGTACTTATTTATTCAATATTTTTTAAAAATTAGTGAATATAAATATATTGGTAGAAGTCACTATGAGATTATCGATGTTGAAGTTTACGATTTCCAAAATTTTATCAAATGTAAGTCCAAATTATATTTTCAATGCATATTTTGTCGAAACGTGAGCACTTGAAACCGAGCGTAAAGTATAGAATCTAAAAAGAGAATTCGACGTATCAAACTCAGAAAAAGTTTTAATAAAAAGAAATATTTTTCTAAATACAGGTGTGTGCTGTGTGCTCGATGTAAAAGTCGGAATCATATTTGTGTACCTTTTGGAACTAAGATTTCTAATATGTGGAGTGAAAGTCACTTCAGATTTCATTTACATATTGTGGCTCGATATTTGGCTACCTTTCGATATCGGGCAACAACATAAGAAAAAGTGATTCAAGTGAATCATTATGGTACATATTTATTCGATATTATTCGATTACATTAGATGAAAGAATTCTCTGAACAATTAATTACTATGAATATTTTTTAAATATTTATTCCTGACACAGGAAACGTTTTTGGTTTCTCCTGAAATTATGTCATCTCTCGCCTTACCTAGCTGTCATTCTCACTGCTGCATTCCAAAAGGTATTGTCTGGCATCAAAACAAATGGAAATGTACCATGTGCCAGAGAAGATCTTCGCTCATGATAGAAAAGAGGGGCATTTTTCAACGGAAGGTATATTTGCAGCGGTACACTTTAACAGCAAGTTTCTGTTTATTCTCAATACTTTCCTAAATATAAGATTCAGAGAAATCAGAACTTTCTTTTTATGTTCAAACAGTAAGAACCTTCTCACCCGGGTCTTGTGAATGGATGAGTGCAAGTGGGAATCGTAAGTCGTAAGGTTCTACACGACGAAGTGACGCGTTTACTGCGTGGCGTATCACAGTTCTGTGACTCCTCAGAAACCCCATAGCTTTCAGTTGAACACATTGCTTCATGAAATTCGCCAGTAGAGGTGAAAACCTTTTACAGCAATAATTTTTCATTGTTTAAACCTAATTTCGAACAAATGAATAAGCAAAAGCGACATATAAACAAAAGCGTTAGTATGGAATAGAAGAACGTACGTTCCATATATTTTACTCCGGTTTTTGAATACGGGTAGTATATTGAAGTCTTCGGAATTAGAAAAAAGCTTTGTCATCGCTTTAGTCTCCGAAATGGGAATGACAGCGTGCATTTACTTGAAAATGTCTATTAAAGGGTTTTTGGGGTCGCTGATTTCGAAAGTAAATTCAAAAATCCATAAACCGAAATGGCGGACCCATAATGGCGTATATTTTTCTCAAATTTGCCATGCATTTACTTGAAAATGAGTATTAAGGGGTTTTTGGGGTCTCTGATATCGGAAATGAAGTCAAAAATCCAAAATACAAAATAGCGGATATTTTCTAAAATTTGCCATGCATCTAGTTGAAAATGACTATCATGGGGTTTTTAGGGTCGCTGATTCCGGAAATGAAGTAAAAAATCCAAAAACGAACATCGCGGACCGAAAATAGAGGACATTTCTCTAAAAAACGACTTTCTCGGAATAGGGCAGCTCTGGGCAGCAAGTGGAAACGGTTTCGAAAAGTACACACTTTCCCACAAAAGGAACAACAAATCTCAACACAGGAACTCAAACGAAAAAAAGATTCTCTGCATGAACTTGTAAATTGGGTACAAAAGCAGATAAATTTTTCCCCTGCAATACATCGCACACATCTTGAGCATGTTTGCGAATTATACATATTTCATTATTTATTCTTAATGTACGTACCTTCACGAGCATTTTCCGTGTCGCACAAAGTCTTCCCACCAAAAACTCACTGAATGTGGCAAATTTTATGAAAATTTCCGTCATTTTGGGTCCGCCATGTTGAATTTTGGATTCTTCACTTCATTTTTGAAATAAGCGACCCCAAAAACTCCTTAATACTCATTTTTCAGTAAATGCATGGCAAATTTTAGAAGAATGTTCGCCATTTGAATTTTTGACTTCATTTTCAAAATAAAAAACCCCAAAAACCTCATATGAGTTCTCGAACGAAGTAAAATATCGAAATCCTGATTTTTGGCCAGCTTTTTGGGATTTTTAACCACTTTGCGGAGGGTGCGACACCGGTTGTTGATCTTCTGGACCGATGCTTTGAGGTTGAAATTCAAATTCGTAGGATTCAAGCTCATCTACGAGGCGCTACTTCTCCGAAAGGTACATTCAGCATAAAACCCGCGCGATAAAATCTACTTTTAGTAGCAGTGTAGTAACTCGCCTTTCCAGAAAAACTACAAAAGGAGTCGAAATTTAGTGTTTTGAATACATACGTCGATGATTGTTTAGAACCTTTGCCCGGTTTCATAAAAGTCGGTGACCCTAAAATCAGCTATTCTAGTATCAAATTAACGGTTTTTGCGTGGTAGAATTTGGTAGAAATGGTAGCCTGCTACATTTTGCTCCGCCCTGGTGCCTTAAACACATGTTCCATACTGACCTGTGATGTTCAGGTGCGTGTGTGGTCTTGATTCTGTAATCTGAACGTCCTCTTCTACTTTTAACAAACAAAACTCTGTCGCCGCTAAGTTAGTTTTCACGTCGCGTTCTTTATTACCATTTCAGCAGTATCTCTTCAATATTCCTGGTAGATAACAACTCTCGACTAATGTGTTGAGCTGGCCCGATGACTCTTCCTCTTGCTTGCAACGAAGTGCAGCACACTCATCTTCGAAAGCCTGGAATTTTTGCAGGATTTGTATCGCGGTCAAGTTCGTGCGTCTTTTGAGTCTTCTGACTCTTGAGCCTCGTATGATCCGGAGAACAAGGAGGTCTTGCTGCCGGCTCCCCGAAGAAATTATCTTCTGCCGGACGTGATAGATCAATTGAAGTCTGGAATTCAGTCCCTTATCCCGTAGAACTTTTTCTCAAATACCGTGTGTTACGTATTCATAGATAATATCGCTATGCGTCGCTCACTTCAATGTACAATCTGGTTTCTACGCGAGAAGCGCGTTTGCTGTACGTATGGAGACATCGGTAAAACTGCGACTATCTTGTTCCTGCGCAAGTTATTCTGGAAATATGCGATAGAGCGGTTTTCAGGACCATAAACAAAACGCAGAAAGTTAATGTCATCGACGTACGAAATCGTGTTTCAGAATTAGTTGTGATAGAGCTAAATTTTACTTGTACTATGAGTAATAAATTTACTGTATAAAAGAAACTACTACTATGTCCATTGAATTTCAAGTTGTTGCTAATGAACCTGTTATTTTTTAAATGAAAAGGAAACCTGTGTTCAGAACCTTCTTACACTTCACAATGAATGTTGCGTTAACAAAAAAAAGCGAGAAACGAACAGGACTATTTAACATTTGGGGGCTCGTCCGGGATGTTTGGTGGTTTTTGTGATTTACGGGATACATTCAAAAACGTGGTGCTCGGTCGCTTACAAATGACTATATAAGTCAATATTTTGACTTCGTCTTGTTGAACTGAAAATAATCAATAATAAACATGAACTTTGATTCCTTTACGTCAACTAGACGTGAGGAACTCTGAAACTGTTGGTGATATTGTGGATACAAATGCGTGGAAAATAGCGCAAATTGTGTTTGGATCCCCCATGCCTCGTCTCAATCTGCTTTAGCGGTTCTCTCTCTACTCCATATAGAACGGCCAGAAGCTAATTTTAACCACTTTGAAGGAAGCCAGCCTTCTTATCTAATATGCGATAACGCTCACTCATGCGTCACCCTGTTCTATTGATCTCTCTTTCTGACCGAAATTCTTGTCAACCTCTTGACAACACTTACTTCAAGAAGAACTCGCTAACGTCAACAAAACCACGAAGCGTAACCATTTGACAGCTTCCAATCAGATGTCCAACAGGAGTAAAGATAAGTCCATGCTTGCAGTTTGAACCTTCTTCAATTCATCTCGAGCATTGTAAACCTAACATTTTATGATTTATATTGTAATGGTCCTTGGTAGGAATAATTACTCACAGTTCAAAGATAATTACATTGTTGTGCAATCAACCTCGTATTCTCATATAATATTGATACTATAAACATAATATTGTTGAAAGAAAAATGGAAGGCTTACTCTCTGAGTTGTCAGAGATGTCTCAGTCTATTCAAAGGTGCTCATGATTTCCTAATTCATAAAATTGATATACTCACTCCGGAACTCACTGCTTCTGAAAGTTTAAATCAGTCGCAATTTATCCGACATTACTCTGTATCGGTCAAACTTCCTCAAATTAGGCTACCAGAATTCTCTGGAGATTATAAAGACTGGGAAAATTTTAGAGACTTGTTTGATTCTCTCATTATTCAGAATGATTCCTTATCTAATGTAACTAGACTGCACTATCTAAAGACGTCCTTGAAGGGCGACGCTGAGGATTTATTAAAACATGTTGTTATTTCTGAAGGCAATTTTGTGGCAACTTGGGAGTCGCTGAAGGCCAGGTACGACAATAAAAGAGCACTCATTACGGCTCATTTACAAGAATTCATTAATTTGCCTAATGTATCTAAAAACGCTCTAGAAGATTTTAAAGATTGCGCGATACTACCAATGAGTCTCTGGCGGCTCTCAAGAACCTAAAGCGCGCTACTGACTCGTGGAGTGAC
>WSXT02143029.1:0-10439 GCA_011762715.2 Neuroterus valhalla
AACTGTTTGTTCAAAGATTATTTTGTTTCAGTTGAGGTTTCAACTATTTTCTTTACAATTCGTCTTTTTGGCTTAAAAATTCAACAACAACAATTTGATAAAAAATTAATAACATGGGTAAAAACTATGTTTCTTGTTGAAAGTTAGTCTTTCTGATGAAACATTAATCTTCTAAGTTAAGAGTCCATTCTTTTGTTTAAAAAATGTACTCTTTGGCTTGCAGTTAAAGCATTCCCTCAGAATAGATTTCCCAAGATTTCTATTTCTGAATGAAAGTGTGAATATTTTCTTGAAAATTCATCTTTCATTTGATTGGAAATTGAATTTCCATCTGACAATTTGACTATTCTACTTCTGTTTCGAAACTTACCCGTCATAAATTGAAAATTTCACTATTTGATAGAGAATGTATGTTTTTTTATCCAAATTTGGTCTTTTTTTCAATGAATTTGGTAAAAAATAATTTTTTTTTTTTTCAAAATTAATTTTCGAAACAGCTGATTCAACTTGTTCCTGTTCACTAAAGAGCCTATCTTCCTCAGTTGAAAATTGATCTGTCTTGAATAAAAATTAACTTTATTGTTGAAATTTTATTCATCCTGGTTAAATACTTAATATTTTCTGATACATGCAACATGCAACTTTTTGCTGGAGAACCAAACGGTTTTGTTACATACTCATCTCTTCGGACAGGAAATTTATCATATTCGTCGAAAATACACTTATTCGTTTGAGAAATTAAATATTTTTTCGAAAAATCGTATCGTTCTCGTTGTTGAATAAAACTAGTTCAAAATTGATTTTTCTGGTTCAAAAGTAGTTCTTTAAACTAGAAATTGAACTTTTCCATTATTGGTAGGATACTCATAGTTTCTAGATAAAAATTCAGCTTATTGTTTGAAAATTTATGCATTTCGTTGAAATTTTGCCTTGTGATATAAAATTGGACTTTTTGGTAGAAAGTTCATATTTTTTAACGAAAATTCAGCTATTCCATTAATTTTCATCCGAACTCATTTTTCTCAGTTTGAAATGAACTATTTTCCTGAGAATTCAACTATTTTCCAGAAACCTCGTTTTTAGGACTTGAGATTTTAATTATATGGTTGAAATTGCATTTGTCTTCAATCGAAGTGTGATTTCTTATGCAAGATAGTTTGAAAAATTAGTAGAAAATCCATCTGCAGTTTGGGAATTTATTTGGTTGAACATTCGACAATTCTGGTTAAAATGTAATTATTTTGTTTGAAATTCAACTCGAAGTCATGTTTTTTGGCCGAAAGCTAAACTTTTTGGTTGGAAATTTTTCCTGCTGGTTTCGAAAGTCATCTTTATTTTTCAAATTTTAGCAAATTACGTACCTGAATCGGACGCCCTCCCCCCTCCCCCCTTGGAGCAGTTACTTAATTAAAGTACGGCCCCTAATGGGAGGATTTTATTTATTATTTTCACTTATTCATTGGTACCATTTTGGTTTTATTTCTTGGTTGCAAATTCAACATTCTGGTTAGAAATTCGTCTTTCTTAGCCAGTCCAACAGTTTATGATTTAAAATTTATATCTTTTTGGTATGAACTTCTAGGATCTGGTCTGGAATCGACATTATTGTTATTGATTCATGTTCTTGATTTGAAGTTAAACTATTTTAATGGAATTTTTTTTCTGTTTGAAAGATTTCCCTTCATGCTTAAAAATTCAATGATTAATCAAAAAATTTAACTTTCCGATAAACAATGAATGTATCTTCTTCGGTTGCAAATTCAGATACTTGGTTGGAATTTGAACAGCCTTGTTTCAAATTAATATATTTTCAAGAATCACATCTCTGGCTGGAAATTGGACTATTTAGCCGAAAGTTCATGTATTTTGTTGGGTAAATTCGCCTTTTTTGCAGAAACTTTTTTTTGGTTTCAAACCCAAATATTCGATTCCATATTTATCTATCGTAGTTGAGAATGCAATCACTTCCCTGAAAACAGTTCTCTCAAGATTTACCTCTTCACTCAAAAATTCCTGCATCTTTTGCAAAATGTGTCTCTTTGTGTGGAAAATTCATCTTTTCGGTTGAAGATTCGACTACTTTTTCAAAAATTCGTCTGTTTTAATTGAGGTCAACTGATAAGGGATTCTTCTTTATTTGCTCAAGAGTAATTTTGTAGATTAGGAATTTCACTATTCCATTTATGGTTCAAAAGTAATTTTTTCAAGAGAGAAATCCAACTACTCCGTCTAAATGTCTTGTATTTTGTTGAAAAATTCATCTTTTGGTCGCAAAACAAATTGGTCTACTTGTTTGAAATTCATCTTTTTAGGTTGGAAATGAATCTATTTTGCTAAAAGTTAATTATTTTGTTAGGTATTTGACTATTTCGTTAAAGTCATCTTTTTTGGTTGTAAATTCAACTTATTTGCTGAAAATTCGTCCTTTTAGTAGAATATTGATCTTCTTGGTTGAAAATCCATTTGTTTTGTTGGGAAATTCATTTTTTTCAATTGAAACTAAATTTTTTCAACTAAAAATTTTGAACATTCCTTTTTTGATGCAAATTTTATTTTCTCTAATTGCAAATGCATCAATTTGGGTGGCATTTCTTTTCTTCCTTGGCAAAAAAATCTGTCTTCGTTGAAAATTTTAAACTTTTGCTGGGAGCTTTATATTTTTGAAATTCAACTTCAGAGGTTGAAAATGATAATTTGGTTCATATTTCAGCTTTTTCGGTTATAAATTAAATATTCAAGTTAAAAATTCCCGAGAAAATTCCACAATTTTGTTGAAAAGTCATTTATTTTGGTAGCTAAATTTATCTTGTCTGGTTAAAAATGCAAATGTTTAGTTGGATATTATGTTCTAGGTAAGGATCCCATTATTTTTTTGATTATTTTTTTTTTTTTTGTTCAAATTCTTTGATATATGGCTCAAATTTATACGATTTATTCATTTGCAAATATTGTTCAATTTTCATGAATTAACATTTTAGTTTTTATGAAACGAAGACATTCAAATTTTCAAAATGTATTGAGTACAGCATGGAAACAAAGTATTCGGTTGATCTGAAAATATGAAAATATTGTTGGTTCGGCAAATTTGATTTACCAGGAACTTTGATTCCACCAAATATCAGTAATTTGATGGATTCGAAATATTTGGTATAAATGACGAAATCTTGAACGAAATCAACCAAATATCCTGTCAATTTAAGAGAAATATAAATATGAAGCAAGATTACTATAATTACAATTTCAAATTGTAAACTTTAATCACTTCTACAAAAGAAAAAAGTATATTTTTGGGGGCGTTAAATGAGTTTGAAATTTTTAATTTAGAACACTATTATACTTGAAGAATTCAATTTCGATTGATCCGTTTTTTCGAAAATTTATTGCTATCTACAAAATTCCACATCTTTTGGCTTTCGACATAAATTAACTTCAGCAAAATTATTTATTCAGGCTTTTGGTTCAAAATCTTGAAATCCTTCAATATTGTGCTACTTTGACTCAAGAAAAATAAAATGCTGGTAATTTCGTATTGAAATTGGTTCTTTAACCAAGCAATATAAATGCCAAATAAGTGAATTTGTTAATAAAAATTGTTTACAACAGGAACGAATGTTGTCTCATGGTCTACAATGTGTAATATTCTTGCTCTTCAGATGAAAATAAATGATTCCACAGATAAAAAAATTTTCTATTCATATAAATGCCAAATAAGTGAATTTGTTAATAAAAATTGTTTATAACAATGACAAATGTTGTTTCATGGAACTATAATATGTAATATTCTTGCTCTGCAGATGGAAATAAATGATTCCACGGGAAAGAAAGTTTTCCGAAGCATAGATATGCCAAATAAGTAAACTTGTTGATGATATACAGGGTGGGGGAGAGTAGGGCTAGACATTGCTTGAGGGAGAGCAGTAGAACAGGAGACAGGTGTGTCACTCGTGCAGTGGAAGGAACGTAGGGCCCCGCGACTCATACAATTTATCGCAGTCATTAGCTACGGCCTGGACCCTTCTCGAACAGGTCGGGAGAGAGATAAATACTGCCCCTTTTGTCTCGTTTACCTCTTCCTCTTCTAAATTTTTAAGATTTCATTCTACATTTCTTCGAATTCATCCCATTTTTACCCTCCCCAGCGGGACATATTTACCCTTCTTTACTTTCCTCCCTCCTTCTTTCATCTATAATTTAAATGTCCTCCATTAAATCTTGCAATTACAAGGAAGTGTTCAGAGCTTATCCCATTACGCATTTCCATTCCTACCATAAGCTTCCTCCTTCTTTCTTCTAAAAGAAGGTAGTCTATTAGAGTTCCCTCTTTCCCATGAATGCTATTTTATCATCTCCGCTCTCCTCTGTATTTCTATTGCATATGAACTATCCTGTCTCAACTATTAGGTTAAGAAGTTTCTTACCCTCTTGATCTCTTTCTCTTTGTTTCGATTTCCTCGTGAATACCTTCTCCTCTTCATCTCATACACCTCCCTTCTGATCTTCAGTCCAGGCATTTAAGTCACCTATCAATACTAGTCCCTATTCTTTTTCCTCTATCCCGCTCCTTATAACTTCACACACCTTCTCCTTCCCTCCTCTCCTGTAAACGCATGCTACTGCTACCCTTTTCTTCCAACTTTCATTCTTATCATTATTTTGTCCTTTGTTCCCCCATCTACCTCTGCTCCCTGTTTTACCACAAGACCCTTTCTCACCCCAAATACCACGTCACCCATCCCTCTCCCCTCATCATGTTCCTTCCTTGCTTTCTACTTGTTCCAAATATATCCTTTCGATAACTTTCTTTCTATTCCCTTTATGTGTTTCTCGTCTACCCATGTCTCACTTATCATTATTACGTCCTATTCTTCCAATTCACATTAGAAACCCTTATCCTTGTTTTCCAATCCTGAAACTTCCTGAAACGCCAAGTTTCCTTCATTATCTCTCACATTTCCTATAATAAATCAGAATGAATTGTTCAGGTGTTTTTTGTAAACGAGTATAATTTTGTGACGTCTTAAACTGTTATTTATATTACAGAAAGAAGAGGAGAAGCTGCGACAACTGCCGGACGTGATGCGTGGCGCCTTAGGAGAATGGGGACAGGAGGAGAGGCCTGGGGGTAGAGACGCCACAGCCTTCGAGAAGGAGAATCCAAATATACTCATGCTGAATGCTAACGGCACCGGAGAGTTCAAAAACATGTGATTTTATTATTTTTCCTCCTCCAAAAATAAAAATTTGAAACATAGTATCACAACTGCTTTCACGAAGTAATCATTACGGAAATAAATTAATTTTGATAAATCCAGATTTGAATAGTAATAACTCATCATTTACCAGATTGATCACAGAAATTTATTCTACATATTATATTTGACGTAGTTATCTTGATTCATGAAAGATGGCGATTGAAAATGGGAAAGAGAAACAATATCGATCATAGAGGAGATCATAAAAATGGTCTCTGAAATTGAACTGCAAGTCAAAGGGGAAATAGAAGTCCCCTTGCTGCTATGGGACATGGTGCAGATTGAGCTCAGGAAAAGGTATAGGAAGTAACTTAACGGGCATTAAGGTTAGGGCCATTTGTTAGAATAGTAATTATAATTATAGGGTGACAGCTGAAAGAATGTATGGGTGGAATAGAAAAGTGAGACTAGGAGTTGTATAAGAGACAATAATCGTTAAGTGTACCCGCCTAGAAATTTGTTGATTCTTATTTCGTTGAAACTCCACTGGATGGTAGTCTTACCCCTACTAGTCCTCTTATAAAGATACCTACGTTACGTACAAAGCAAAGGCGAGGGTAGTTTGGTATTGGGTCAATTTGAGGGAGGTTAAGATGCTGATTAAGTCAAGTTGGTATAGCTTGGCTATTCATTTTTATATGGATTTGTTGTCGCTTATCAATCCTACGGGGATTGTGTCAATGTAAATATTTTTCAGCAATTCAGGAATGTTTCATTTATATAAGGTTTATTGCAATAAAAAATAGAGCAAAACGTACGATAAAATAATAATACAATTTTGATAACTTACAGTTCCTTTGTTTCGGAAAAGGCAAGAAGGAGTTGGTTTGTCGATTGCATCTCCGTACTTTGTAGAGCAGTGACGGAACTCTACTGGATGTTTGTATGAAATTTCTCTGGAGGAACTCAATCAGGCAAGTGAAATGATGCACGATCGTCAGTGACACACACAAATGACACAAGCCCCCAGTGAAACCAGGGTAAACGACACTTACGGCCACGTCTTACAACCGCGAGATGAGTGATCACACATATGATGAAATCATAATGAAGGGCCAGCATGACCCCCTTGTGTGTCTCGAGTACACGGAACGACCTAAGAATGACGGCTCTCTGCATTCAAAGGTAACTTCCGCAGCATATTTCTGGCACGCGGTTAGGGCTCCAAGTTTACTAACCAGTGAAGATGTCCCACCGCCAAGAGCACCGATGATAAGAACAGTTATTGTAACTGGTATAACTGGTATATCCTCGGTAGAGTCGCCGTAGTTGCTCTCTGAGATCCTAATACTTCTCCTTTCTATCGATTCCCTTCCCTGTGATGACCCCCTTGTGTGTCTCGAGTACACGGAACGACCTAAGAATGACGGCTCTCTGCATTCAAAGGTAACTTCCGCAGCATATTTCTGGCACGCGGTTAGGGCTCCAAGTTTACTAACCAGTGAAGATGTCCCACCGCCAAGAGCACCGATGATAAGAACAGTTATTGTAACTGGTATAACTGGTATATCCTCGGTAGAGTCGCCGTAGTTGCTCTCTGAGATCCTAATACTTCTCCTTTCTATCGATTCCCTTCCCTGTGATATTGTAGTCAGCCGAGGCCCAGAATTTGATCGCGAACGTAGTTTGTTCCCGTTTACCAAGGAGCACGATGTCAGGTCTCGTGTGTTGGAAAATTAATATTGTCGAGAACCTGCAGTTCCAGTATATTGGGCACTCCTCGTTCTCAACAATTGACTATTCCGCTTGGTGCATTCGATAGAGCAGGGTCGTGTCCAACACCATATGAGCGACAAAGATGATAGTAAAGCACTCTTATGGTCGTATTGTGTCTGTACATATATGTCATTCCTGCGTGCATAGGACAATTAGATAGTATATGCTAGTATATGCTAGAAAGTATCGATACTGTGGTTCGTATCTCCCGATAGACAGTAGTTGAACGCAGCGAAAACACGACTAAGCGAGAATCCCGAAGGGTCACCCACCCGAGCGCTAACCGCGCCCAAACATGCTTGACATTCGAGATCCCGCCCAAGTTGAGAATTACGGGACGACTAGCCATATTTCCACTTTTCGCTAGTCGTCCCGAAATTCGGGACGATTAGCCTGGAATCATCACTTGGCTGGTCATCCCGAGAATAATATAGTTATAATGAATTCCACCCCTTTTCAGTGCACAAAAACGATCAGACTTGTCTATTTTCACTAGTTGGATCGTTCATAAAATTAAAATCCTGCCCGGACTAGACTTGGGAAAAGAAAGAGGTGTGTAATCTACATTATTTATATGACCAGTCACAGCGGTGACTTTCCGCCCCCACTGGACTTAGAGAAAGGGGCCTACATTATTTTTCATGACCAGTCACAGCGGCAACTTTCCTCGCCCGCGAGACTTGGGAAAAAAGGGAGGTTTGTAATCTAAATTATTTCTATGACCAGTCATAGGGGTGACTCCGGCCTTCATGAGACTTGGGAAAAAGGGGAGGTGTCTGACCTACATTATTTTTTATGACTATTTACAGCGGTGACTTTCCGCTCACACGAGACTTGGGAGAGGGGGACGTGTGTGATCTACATTATTTCTATGAGCTGTCACAGCGGTGAATTTCCTCCCCCACCAGACCTAAGGAAAGGAGGAGGTGTCCTGCCTACATTATTTCTTATGACTAGTCATAGCGGCGAATTTCCACCTCACGAGACTTGGGAACAGGGGACGGTGTGTGATCTACATTATTTCTATGACCAGTCATAGGAGTGACTCTCGCCTTAACCAGACTTGGGAAAAGGGGGAGGTACATTATTTTTTATGACCTATATTCAGGACCTACATTATTTTTGATAACTAGTCACAGCGTTGTCTTCCACGCCCTATGGGACCTGAAAATGGGGATGATATCTGACCTACTTTACGTAAAAAAATTTGTTCTTTTTGCATGAAGATTAAACAAGTTGGTCGAATTTTTTTTTTTTTTTTTTACTGAATCTTTTTTGGTCTACAAGTCAACATTTTCTTGAAAATTTCTCTCTCAGGTTGAAAATTAACTTGTTTCATTGAAAATTCAACTGTTATGTTAAAAATTCATTCTTTTTGGTAGACAATTGAACTGTGGTTCGTCATATATTGATCCTTTTTGGTTCAAAATCTTACAATTTGAGTGGGGTCTTTTATCACATGAATTCTCTTTTACATTCTCATTCTGAATGAGAAGGTATTGGTTTTATGTGGGAATTGACTTTCGCGGATTTGATGAAATCTCCACGTTTTGAGACCCCCTGAGTCAAAAAAAAGGTTTTTACTAAGGTGTCTGTCTGTCGTCTGTAGTCTGTAATCTGTGTAGATACTCGATAACTTTCGAAAGAATAATCGGATTGGATTGCCTCTGGCACACATTTTAAGGGACCAAAAAGACAGGTCAAGTTCTTTAAACAGCTATTTTGGATGAAAATTCGAAGAGGGGGAACATTTTGAGCATTTTTTTGGAATTTTTTCTCGAAGACTCATAAATTGTAAGCAGGGTTTCTTGTAGTAGGTAAAAAGTAAAACAATTTATCCTTATGATTTTTTTTGATAAAAACAAAATTGTCAGGGTTGTGGGATTTTTAAAATTCGAAAATATAAACAAAAATGAGAATTTTTACGCAAACAACGCAAGATATGAAAAAAAGTTTCAAGGAAAAAAATGTTAATTTTTGGTAGCTCTACAGGATGATCTTTACAAGTTTTCGAGTTTTCTCAGAAAATCGAAAATTCTAATTTTGGTCGCACAAAAAATAAAAAAAAGTAAAGTAAAATTTACTTTTTGATAGGACAAGTAGTTTTTGCTTCATTTATAAAAAAGCATATTAAAAAATGAAAAACATGAACTTTTGGATAATCAACACAAGCTGAGGAAAAATCAAATAGACGCAAGTTCTTTACCAGGAAAATATCTTCAAACGTGTAATCAACTTCTTTTACAGGATATGTATTTTTCATTTCAATCAGGAAAGGCAACTATAAAAATGAAAAAATAAAATTTTTGAAAAAATGAATAAGGCTACCGTTTTGGACAAACTTTGATCGAGTGCGCAGCATGGGACACGCGATGAGAATGTATTCGTTGGAGCCGGAGGAGCTTTGTCAAAAGAGAATTCTCACTCATCAAATTAAAGTAGTCGACATTTCCCTTTTGAGTTTTACAAGCTTTATATACAATTGTAGGGAGGTACAAAAGCCGAACGCGTAGCGCGAGATCCGAAAGTCGCGCGCGCTAGGCGCGCTCAAACTTGCGAGCGAAGCGCGCTAGGAGAATGTGCCCGCGCAGCGGGAAGATTTTTTTTTTATTTCAACAACTTAACAATTTGGTTGAAGATTTAACAGTTCAATAAAAAATTCGTTTTTGTGGCCTTGAAATGCAACTGTTTGGTTATTAATTATTCTGTTTTGGTTGAGGCTTTAACTGTTTTGTTGAGAATTTTTTTTTTCTGTTTCAGTTCAACTCCTTTTATTTTGGAATAAATATCTTTTCCTGTTAAATGATAAACCATGACATTTTTCATGGGTATTTTTCAATATCAAATTAGGTAAATTGTTTGAACGTTCTTTCTCTCCGGTGGAAAATTCAACTATTTAGTTGAAAATTAATCTATTTTGTTCATAATGCAACATTCTTACTTGAAGTATCAGGAATCTAGGCATTTCAACTTGGATTTATCATATTGTTATATACAATTTTATAACGACTATTGCAGTCAACTGATTTTAATTTTAAAATTATATCGATCATAATCTTCTATAGTATAGTCATCGAAATTCCGATTCAGGTATTTAGCTTCAGTTCTGAATCCCCAGAAATGCAGAATCCCTAGGATTCATCTCGTAACGGATTTTTGCTGCATTCCAGTTCAAGAGAGGAGCAGCCAACCAATCAGACGGTCCGACTCTCCCCACTTGTTCGCGTGCGAAATCCTCTGTGAGTTATTCTATCGCCAAAAAATGACAGTAATCAAGCAAACAATGAAGCAAAAATAAAAATCCTGAGTATAACAAAGACTAGCAGTGGTTTCCCTCATTTGAGTCCACCAGAAAGTAGTAAAAATAATAATAAATTCAATATTCTCGGAATGACTAGCCAAATGGCGAAAATGGTCTGGTCGCCCGAGTGAAAATGCTTCGACTTGGTTTCGACTTGGATTGTTCCCAAT
>WSXT02143040.1:0-10439 GCA_011762715.2 Neuroterus valhalla
CAAATAGTTTAAGCCAATAAACCGATTTTCCGAAATTTGGCACTTACGCCCGTATGCGGTGTGCCCCTTCAAATAGTCAACAATTCAATCGAGAAACCAAACCCGAAAGATATGTTAATTTTATAGTTGCAAACAAAACTCAAGGCTAAATGTCTCTGTTTACAAATTTTCAAACAAGATTGTTAGAAACAATTAAAAAAAACATCCTTATATGTAATAAAAGACGTAATAATAATAAAACTCTCATAAAATAATTAAATTCTTTTTTTAGCACCAAAATATCTTTTTAGCTAGAATTGCAATTTTTTTAAATATCTAAGATCTTCGAACTGAAGAAACTATATTGGTAGGAAATTGCAAAGCCTAAGAGAAAATAAAAACAAAAAAAGTAGGTTTTCCGGACTTTTCAAAGGAAAATGCCACAAATCGACTTTTTTCCGTTTTCTCGGAAGTTTTCTATTTTCAGTTCCAATTTATATCTCATTAAAACTTTTAGAATCGCAATTCAAAACTAGAGAAAATTGTATAAATTTAATTGAGAATATTAAAAATTAAATAATTTCTTATTTTAACTTTAGAACCAGACAATTTTTAATTGATAGCGTTTCAAAACGAATAATTTCTGATTGCACAAATTCGTATACAATGTTTTAATGTTTTCGAATAACCAGCAAATAATAGAGATTTTTCTAAGCTTTCTGGTTGATGCGAGTCCTGAATTTTCCAAATAGTCATTTTTCAAGTAACAATAATGAATCAAAATTCATCTACTAGTCCAGTCAAATTAGGATTTGACTATGAAATTGAAGCGGGAAAGACGGAATTTCGAGTGCATGTTAGGTGATCAATGGTGAGTCTAAATCCAAAAATACGACCTCCTACCCCTTGTGGAAAAGCCGCCATTTTGTTTTTAAGGGATGAATTTGTTTTTCGGATTTTACGACGTAATTACACTTTTTATCGGAAAAAGTGGCATGACTTACTTTACGGAAGATAAAATTCTCAACAAATTTTCATTCATGCAATTTTTCGATATTTGCAATAGTTAACTAACTACAGGTGAATAACTGAGGAAGATAGGGATGAAAAATCCTGAATTTTGGAATAACTCCCTTTTTTCATTGCGATCTAAAAATCGTCTTAACAAAAGTTGTAACGGTTAATATTATGAAAATTTTCATAAGAATAACTCATCGATCGGACTAATGATCGCTTGTTACAAAAACTACACAAATCGAAAGCTGGCACTGGCTGCGAAGTATGTAAATAGTTATACAAATGTTTAATATCTTTATCACAGTGCTCGGAATCCATGTCAAAAATCGATAGGAATTTAATATAGCGTAATTTCAGAAATTACATCAGAAATTGCGATTCAATTTTTAATACCGATTTTTTTCAAGTTTTTCATTTTTCAAACTATAAGATCTGTTAAATCCTAGGATTTTCGGACTGCGGGATTTGGAATGTTAGATCGAAATCTACAATTTTGGGTATTCTAACATGCAGCAATAGAATTTTTGGATATCGGAAATTTCAAAATAATGATTCCTTTTTACAATCCAATATTTTATAATTTTTTTAGTCTTCAGAAACGAATTGAAAGGTTTCCAGACCGATAGTTCTATTTGATCTCAAAATATTCGGATCAGGAGATTTGGAATTGTAGAATCTCCAACTTAGAAATTTGAAATTTAAAATTTATGTTTTGATTAAACATTCCGATTATTTTCCATTATGATACATTCTGATATTTTTTAGATTTTCCAGTCTTCAAGAAAGGATTGAAAATTTTCAGACCATTGAAACTGTTCGATCTCAAAATTTTCTGATTGGGAAATTTGGAATTCTAGAATCTCCAATTTTAGGGATTCTGACATTCAAGAATAAAATCATTGACAATTTGAATTCCAAAATTTTCGTTCTAATTTCAAATTCCGGTAGTATTCAAAATTTACTAATCTCAAAAAAAATTGAAAAGATTTCAAATCATTAGATCTGTTCGGTCTCAGGCATTTGGAATTCTAAAATGTTCAATTGTGGGGATTTCAGCGATCATATTTTCATAATCAAAACTCACAGAGTTGCAGAAGTTAAACAAAATTTTGAGCCTTTTTTCTGTGTGGCAGGAATTTCCACAAAATTCGTAAAACTGGATTTCAGGTGCATATTTGCACTTATTTTGAGATAAAAAATTATTCGAATCATAAATTATCATTTAATTTTTTGAGCAGAATAAAATAGCATCCGAACCTACGCTCGATCGAGCGCGTCAATTTATATCAACAGCCCCGCAGCATTATTATGAAAATTTTTATAATTTTAACCGCTACAACTTTTTGGACAAGACCATTTTTGGATCGCGATGAAAAAAAGGAGTTATTACAAAATTCAAGATTTTTCATCCCCCTCTTCCTCAGTTTCCTCATTTACCTGTAGTTAATTGACTATTGCAAATATCGAAAAATTGCATGAATGCAAATTTGTAGAAAATTTTATCTTCCGTAAAGTAAGTTAGACACTTTTTTCGATAAAAAGTGTATTAACGTCGTAAAATCCAAAAAACAAATTCAACCCCTAAAATCAAAATGACGGCTCTTGACTGGACTATACTAATGAAATCCATTTCACTAACTTAAACATAAGCACTTTCCAAATCTATTGTTTATCTATATTTTATTCTTCGATCTTTTGCAATTTTTTACTTATATACTCGCCAGAAGAAAATGCTGGAATATTCAACAAATTCTCCATAGCTAGCTAAAATTTTTATTTTCAAAATCACAAGAATGATTTGGAAAAATTTTCGAAAAAATGTGCTACTGTTACCACTTTTTCCTTGGTACAAATCTTTTCTACCTAAAATTGAACTACTAAACTGCTGTGATCGCTGAAAGAGTGAAAAACAATCAAAAATGAAAAATAAGTACTAGATTATTAGGAACTTTGCAAATAATTTATTTATTCAGAATAATAACTTAGAGTCTTTAAATATTCAATTATCCCCACTTTAGTCCAAAATAATATATTTCTCAGTATTATTTCTACAGTAAACCCCCTATTTGAAAAGTCGATACATAAACGCCCGGGACTTGAAGATTCTTTCTTTCTCTCACAGATGTCGTATCAGGTCCCTCAAACCCAACACCTGTATTTACAGTTCGAAATGCATTATGAAAATTTTACGTGATACTGAAATAAATCATATAAAATTGTTGAAAAATTCTTACGCGTAGTAATTTGGTAAACATAATTAATTATTTATCACCCTGAAAATATTTATCTTGAGCTCTGATAAAAAGCGTAGTAAGAATGCAATAACATAATTTGGAATAGTGTTGTAAATAAGATTAAAGAAACTGCGTAGTATAATTTAAAATGACGTATGCTATAATTCTATGAATTATATAACTAGTCCCCTGTGAGAGGGTGGTTTTTCTTATGTTTAATTGTACATTTCAATGTATTTGACAATCAAAATTTCTGTATGGAATATACACTAAGTCGATATAGGGCATGTACTTCCTGGTTGTACATGACAAACAGCATTGTTGATGAAAAACAAAATAAGAAACACGGCAGAGCTTTATCTCCGAGACACGTCACTGGGAATGGTATTTGAATCAGGGCGTTGCACGTCTCGATCAGATTATCTTCGCCAATGTATGGCGCCGCAACGGTGCACAGTGCGCACACATACATATATAAATAATGCTCCTTCCTATAGGTACATTGTGTTGAATGAAAGAGGGGAAAGTCGCAACGCGTTTTCATTTTATTCATGAAGGTATATTTTTAATTATCTGAATAGAAGAGTGTTGTAATAAAAAATTTATTCCTTCTGACGAAGTGCATCCTTTGACTTGGTTTTTACGATAATCACTAGGGTGACTCAGAGTATAACTCGTTAAGGTACAATAAAAATTTTACTACTCTGTAATTTGGGAACTCTTTAGCAAATAGAATTCATAATTACATTTTAATTTCAAGTATTAAAAGACCCTTTTTGTGAGCCAAAAAACACTCCTACAAGCTGATAATTTCATAAACAGCTGGCAGGAGTATATTTTGACAATACAAAGTAAAGTAATAATAGGGATTTTGTGGCAAAGTTAGTAAGTCAGGGTGGCGATTTGACCGGGGAACCCTGAAAAAAAACCGTAAAAATACGAGAAATTACCGCTTCTTTATTATGAATTAAATAGAGATTTCATCATTAGATTTAAGGAACGTACCGTTCCTCCAGTCTGATTTTGGAAATTTTGATATATATTTAGACTTTATGAGAGGAAGAATGACCATTTCTTCTATCATGAGAAAAACCTTTTTCAAATTTCTTGCTCTTTAAGAATTTTTTTAAACTACCTCAAAAATCGAATTCATGATAGCACAAACATACAGAAAGAATGATGTTCTCAATTTAAAAAATAAAATTTATTTATCTCATTTTGTTTCTTTTCTCCTCATTTACGGACTTAGGACTAGGAATTTTAGAAAATAATTATAGTTTTTACTATAGGGCTGGAAGTTTTAGCAGATAAATATAATTTTATTCAGAACAGGGAATTTTTTGCATGGAACGGGAACTTTTTTAAAGAATAATAATTCGTATTTAGGAGAGGAATTGAAAAAATTTGCTCTGCCAATGTAGAATTCGTCACAATTTATAAGTTCCCTCTTCTTAATCTTCAATTCAGGAGGTAATTAAAAAAAGCAAAGAAGAAATATTTCTAAATTATATTATGGATAGATTGTTTCTTCGCGATTTTATCCTTTTTTAGTTCAAAAATCAACTACTTGGTTGAAAGTTAAACTCTTTTGTTGCAAACTAAATTTTTCTGCTGAAGTTGCTATTTTAGTTCAAAATTTATTTCTGGTTAAAAATGTAACTACAGTGTTAAAGTCAAATCATCTTTTTTGGTGGAAATTGAAGTATTTAGTTGAACATTCATTTTTGAATTTGGAATGAAGCTATTTTTTTTAGAATTTATGTACTTTGTGGAAAATTTGACTTTTATTAGGGAAATTATTCTTTATAGTAAACATCATTATATCATTTCGCATAAAATACAACCATTCTAGTTGAAGATTCATCATTTTACCCATGAATTCATTTGTTTCATTGAAAAATTATTTTTTTCAACTGAAAATTCAACTGTTTCACTTTTAGTGAAAAATTAATCTTTTTTAGTTCGAAATTCAACAATTTGGATGAAAATTTGTTGTTTTGAATAGAAAATTTATTTCTTTTGTTTGAAATTCACATATTCTGTTGAAAAATTGATTTTTTTTGGCAGAAAATGATCTTTTTCTTTGAATTTCGATTTGCTTGTTTGAAAATTCTTCTTAGGGGTTAGAAATTCAAGTCATACAGTTAAATATTTTCTAGTTCATTCGAAAACCCGTCTTGTTGAAAACTCTTGTTTTCAATATTTTTGGTTGAAAATGATTATTTTTATAGTTCAAAATTCAACCATTCTTGTTGAAGGTCCATCATTTCAGTCAAAAATTCGTCTTTCTGATTTGAAATTCTACTACTTCAGTTAAGCATTTACAATTTTCTGTGAAAATTCATCATTTTGGTTAAAAATGTAACAATTTGTTCAAAAGTTACTTTTTTCGCTATAATGATTTTCATAACTAGAAAATTTAAGTTATTCCATTGGAAAATTTCATTGTTGTGATAAAAAAATTAATTTGTTTGGTTAAACATAAATTTTCCTAAATTTAAAATTTGAGTGTGTATTCAAATTTGGATTGACAGTTTACCTTTTTAGTAAAAATTAATTGATCTGTTTCAAAATGCAACTCTTTCAGTTAAAGATTCTTTGTTCTAGTTGAAAACTGTTATTTTGGTTTGAAATTGGTTTTTCAAATTAAAAATGATACTGTTGAATTTTCGGTTGAAAATTATTATTTTTTAGTTCCTAATTGAAATATTTTGTTGGCACATTGTATTTTTTGGCAGAAAATGAATCTCTGTATTTTGAAATTATTCTTCTTGTTTAATATTCACCTTCATGGTTGGAAATTGAAAAACTTTAGTTAAATATTTATCATTTTAGTTGAAAATTCATCTTCTTTTTTTTGAAATTTTACTGATCCAGTTGAAGATTTGTAAGGTTATTCGTAAATTTAAATGTTCCAATTTCTTCAGGAAAAAGATTTTTTGTGTTGAAAATTAGAGTATTTATTTTCAAAATTAATTTATTTTACAATGGTTGATCTGATGTGTTAAAAGATGCCAATAATGAACGCCATGAATAAAATGAATGTTTGCGTTTGGCGACAAATACGAATATGTTACTTTCAATTCCGGCAAAAAATTCTAGGTTGAGAGTAATTTTTTTTCTAATCTATAAAAAACGTAGAATATAAGAAAATCTACTAGAAAATATCATTTTTTGGACACCATTACAAGTAATTGTTCAAGCACATATCAATTTTTTCAAAAAATTACAATTTACAACAAAGCAATTTAATTTTTAATAAACAATTGTAAATTGATATTACTTCTTCGATTATACAAACGATTTTTTCAATAGCATATTGCTTTCTCATAAAGGTAGACTGATAATGCTGTATCTACACAGGTGGAAAAATTATATACAGTGGAAGAAATAACGTATAACTTTCTTCTTACAAATTGACTAATCTATAATGGTCTCTTTGGAATGTCCGTTCTTTCTTTCCAGAAAACTTCTCTCTATGAGAAAGCTATGTGTTCATCAAATGACGAAAAAAATAAATGCGCAATTAATGTGCTTGTTTTACTTTGCTATTGTATTTTATTACGATACAAGAATGTTAAAAAAATTGCCAAAATAATGTTCAGGGTGGCGACTCGACCGGGAAAATACCGGGAAATAACCGAAAATTTAATTTAAAAACGAGGAATTTGCTTGATTCAACCTAGATTATCGAAAATTCGACCGGAAAAATACGATAAATGACTGCTTTCTTTTCATGTATCAAAAAGAGATCTTATCATTTGATTCAAAGAATGTAACGTTCTTATAATCTGATTCTTAAAAAAATAATAATAAATGAATATATATTTCTTTTTTTAGAATTTATCACGTTTTCTTTGCTTCTCCTCATTTATCTGACTAGGGATAGTGAATTTCTGAAAATAATTATAGTTTTTATTCTAGGGCAGGGAGTTCCAGAAAAGAAATACAATTTCACTTGGAACAGGGAATTTTGTTCATGGAACTGGAACTTTTTAAACTAATTGTATTTCTTATTTAGAAGAGATAAATTTAAAAAAATCGTTCCTCCAATTTAATATTCGTCACAATTTTAGAGTCCCCTTTCCCTACAAAATCTACTTACTTTTACTTACTTTTACTACAAAATCATCCTTTTCAATGAAAAAATCAACTACTTGTTTAAAATTTAAACTTTTGTGTTCAAGATCAAACTTTTTTTTAAGTTGCATTATTTCGATTCAAAATTTAACTCTGGCTGAAAGTTAAACTATTCTAATCAGTCAAAAGTGACTGTTTTGCAGTCATTTTTGACTGATTCAAACCGTGCAAATTCGACGACTGACAAATCAGTCAAAAGTGACTTTTCGAAACAGTTATTTTGACTGACTGATTCAACCAGTCATCCCAAATGATTCAAACAGTCACTTTTAATAAAAAAAGTCATTTATTTTGAACAATTCAATCGGTAATTTCGAGTGATGCATTCATTCGTTCATTTGTGGTCGAATCATTTGATGGAATGCTAGGATTTTATGAAAAGAATTAAATTGGTAATAAAAAAGGTATTTATTATATTATTTAAAATCATTTTTCGATTCAACGTATCTCATTTCTTCACTCCTATACATTATCAACTTAAAACTGAGAAATTATTTTACAACAATTTTGATAAGATTTCTAAAAATATCCTCGACGTATTCGACGTTCTGTAATAGAGGTGACATCAAGGGAGTACGTCGAACAGACAATTGTACCTGTGGCTAGGTAGAAATGTAAAAAAAAAATTTCAATACTAATTTTCAACAATAGTTAACAACGCTATATATATTTTTCTCGTTCTCAGAAAAAAGAATTGATTTATCTGTAGTTAAGAAAATGACTGATAAAGCAGCCACTTATTTGGACTCAGAATCAGTCATTCTAAGTGACTGATTGACTCAGTCACTTGAAATGACTGATTCATCAGTCAAAACGACTGATTTGTCAGTAAAAATGACTGATGTTTCAGTCGAAGTGACTGATTCGTCAGTCAAAGTATGCTTGATTAATTCAACTAGTCAATTTTTGACTAATTCAAATTAAGAGTGTACTTTGTTACGAATTAATCCATCTTTTTTGGTAAAAATTCGAGTAATAATTTGAACATTGATTTTTGAATTGGAAAATTGAGCTATTTTTACAGGAATCCATGTACTTCGTGGAAAATTTTTCTTCTTTGGGTCAAATTAATCTTTGTGGTTCAAAATTCATCTTTTTGCTTGAGATGCATTTCTTCGCCTTAAAGATTCATCATTATACCTGAAAATTCACCAGTTTGATTGAAAATCAATTTCTTCAACTGAGAATTTTACTTTTCCATTTTTAGTGAAAAATTGATCTCTTCTGGTTCAAAATTCGACAATTTGATGCAAAATTTTTCTTTATGATTAAAAATTTTCAATTTTTCGTTGAAACTTCACATGTTTTGTTGAAGAATCCATTTTTCGGTAGAAAATTATTCTTTTTCTTCGGAAGTTATTATTCTTCTTCGAAAATTCTTCTCTAGGTTGATAATTCAAGTTATACAGGTAAACATTTTTCATTTTAGTCGAACGTTCATCTAGTGGAGAACTCTTATGTTTGATTTGAAATCAATTTTTTGTCAAAAACTGAACTATTCTAGTTGAAGGTTTATCATTTCAGTTATAAATTCGTCTTTTTGGTTATAAATTCAACTGCTTCAATATAACATTCACAGTTTCATTTGATTCTTCATCTTTTGTGTAAAAATGCAATTATTTGTTGGAAACCTAGTTTTTTTGGTTTGTTGAAAGTTACTTTTTTTGTTATAAGTAATTTTTTTAACTAAAAATTTAACTTATCCCAATTGGAAATTCCATAGTTTTATTCGAAAATTCATTTGTTCAGTTAAACATCCCTTTTTCAATTCAAAATCGAAGTATTCAAATTTTCGTTGACAATTTATCTTTTTCAGTAGAAGTTGAAGATTCTTTATGTTAGTACAAAACTCTCATGCTTGGTTTGAAATTGGGTTTTTGAACTAAAAATGTTACTGTTCTATTTTTGGTTGGAAACAGTTGTTTTTTTTTTAGTTAGAAATTCGACTATTCTATTGGAACATTATTTTTTTTCTTAGAAAATTTTTTTTTTAATTTTAAAATTGATTTTGATTGATTTTTAAATATTCACCTTCATGGTTGGAAATTCAAGTGCTCCAGTTAAATATTGATCTTTTTAGTTCAAAATTCATCTTCTTGGTTCAGAATTTAACTGTTTCAGTTGCAGATTCATAAAGTTGTTTGAAAATTGATCACTTTGGTTGTAGAATGAACTATTTTGTTGGAAATCCTTATTTTGTTATCGTATAGTGATTTTCTTAAATTTTATGCTCAACTGTTCCAAATTTTGTGTAGAAAATGATATTTTCTTGTTAAAAATTTGAGTATTCTTCTCAAAATTGATTTATTTTGAAATGTTTGATCTGTTATCTTATAGGATGTTTAGAATGAACGTTATGAATAAAAATAAATGTTTTTTTTCGACAAATATAAATATGTTACTTCTAGTTGACCGTGAAAATTTAAAAACTTGACCGTGAAGAACCGGAAAATGACCGGGAATTTGAAATCGTCCGCCGAATCGCCACCCTGATTTGATTTCGAGCCGATACGAAATGCTCAACATTCTAGAAATAATTCTACACTTTTAACATTTTACGCCAGGCCAACTTGCTTGTTCAACATTTCTATATTTCGCACAATCGTCTAAGAATTGTCCATTCCCAAATGGCACTTGAACAATATTCATGTCATATTCAGAGTTAACAAGAATGGCATTCATCGCTGGTATGTGCAATTTACTTGTTATTTCATCCTCCTTAAATCCTCCGGTGATAGGATTTGGAGCACCACATCGAGTTTTTGCTAAAATGCAGGCAGTTGTGTTAACAAAAATTTGAGACAACTGAATTTCTGTAATGGAGCATACATAATCAGATAGTCTCTCACCAAGCGCTTCCCTGAGGCACTGGTTTATCTGTAAAATGTAAATATAAATATCAATTCCATAGTGTGACTATTTCAGAAGATTGTAATCATAATTAGATATTTGGATACATATACTTTCTAGGGGTCGTCCATAAACTACGTAGCCGAATTCTAGGTAACTTTCCCCCCCCCCCCCCCCCTTCTCCTTCCGTAGATAAGCGTAGAAATGTTCCATGCCCCC
>WSXT02143051.1:0-10439 GCA_011762715.2 Neuroterus valhalla
CGCGTGGCGGTCTCGGGTAGATGAGGCAATGAACTTTCGAGTTCCAAATGCTGATAAATAATAATAATAATAAAAGCTTGTTGGAATAAATAAAAATAATGTAGTCCTGGCAGGAAAACAAACTACCAACCTGCACCTCATATTTTGGAGTTGCGGCTGGGCGAGTGAGCGAGCCTGACTTAGCTTTAGTCTGGAGCATTAGTATTTTATTACCCCAAAATGGCAAGTTAGTTAATTGTGAGAATAAGGCTGATTTTTCGTTGCGAATTTCCACCTTTTAATTACTCCCCAAAGAATGGTGTAACCCTTTGTAAAACAATTCGAAATAGCATTTATTATTTACGAGAAAGATAATTAAGATCTTGTGAGCATCTGCCAAAATGGCTAACCCATCCCTACTACCATTAATCTAGCGAGGACTGAGCAGTGTCGGACCGACATCTAGGCCACTTTCAGTTCTGTTTTGCGTTGAGTTTTGAGTGTCTCGCTGGCACATTCACGCCTGGCGCCTAACACTCAAGTAGAACTATTACATTTCCGTTTTCAAAAGAGGAACATGAGCTAGGACTAATAACTCCCAAGAAAATTCGTTGTTACAACTTCATTGAAATCTAGTATACGCGTATACTGAATTCAGTGTGCATGGGTACAAAATTTATTATATTAAATTCAATATGTTTGTGTATTGATTCGAATGCGCGCCTATAGTAATTCTATCCTGCGTGTATACTTATTTTAAAATATGTACCTTAATGGTAGGGAACCAATAAAATGTTGTTTTCCCTTCCGGAAAAAATTTATATAAAAAGTGCTGACTTTGAGCATGAGGAAAACAATGAATAGGAAAGAGAAATTCTATCTGTTGTTTTCCTTGTAAGATTAGAATCAAATTTTTTTTCTTTATTTCCTCTGAAAGGATAAAAATGCGCGCATATATAAAAGGGAAAGGACTGTAGGTCCCCCACACCTCTGAGTTAGTGTGAGGTGTGCAAAGGAATAGAGAGAAGGTTATACAGAGACTCTCAAAACCCGTAACAGGAAGAGAGTATAAACAAATATTCCAACTATTCATTCGAACCAGTAAATTATAATAAACAAAAAAATTTTTGATGGATATATAATATTTATATTTAAATATTTATTCATAATCAAGATAACATTGAATTTGAAATATAACACTTAAATTTTCTTATAAGGATTATTTGTTAAGAATAACGAATATCAATCTTTTTAAAGTTGCTGAGATATTCTGCAGAGTTGACATTAGATTTGCAACTTGAACTTCGAATCTGCGACCAAATATGTAAATGTATACATATATTTATATGAACTCAATATTGAATAGTGAACGTTTGAGACAGAAAAGAAACGCATTTCCAAAAGGGTAGTTCAACTTTCAATCACTAAAAACCAACTAAATATTTTAATTTTTAAAAAAAGATTAATTTTGAAATTAGGAAATTGGATTTCTAACAAAGTAGATAAGCTTTCAACCAAGTAGCTGAAGTTTCAAAAAAATGGATTGATAAATTATATAATTCTGATATTTTTATTTTCAGTTAAAAAAATTATTTCTCAATAATAAAAGGGATTCCAATAAAATATGTAGATTAATTTGCAATCGAAGAGAAGAATTTTCATCTCAAATAACGAATCCTAGATGAATTGAATATAAAGATTGGCGTTAAAAATGTAACCTTAAAGATGATTTTTAACCTAGATGGATTATTTTCTGTACATGGAACAGTCGAATCTTCTACCAAAGAGATGAATTTTTATTTTGGAAATAGTTACATTCCAACAAAGAAGATAAGCTTTCAACCATGCAGGTGAATTGTTGAAATAGTGTATAAAAATATTAGAGCGGAATGAAAAAGTAGTTAAACTTCAACCAGAAAAGGTTAGGTTCAAGACAAGAACGATAAAAGTATATGTTTCATCTGAACAAGCTTCTTATTGGAAAAAAAAATAATTTTTTTCAACGGAAAAATACGAATTTTGAACAAAATAGTTGACTCCTTAAATAGAATATTGACTCTTAGAATATTTATATTTTAAGTTAAAAA
This sequence comes from Neuroterus valhalla, assembly GCA_011762715.2. Lineage (NCBI taxonomy): Eukaryota > Metazoa > Arthropoda > Insecta > Hymenoptera > Cynipidae > Neuroterus > Neuroterus valhalla. The sequence goes on from WSXT02143051.1 coordinate 2,067, forward strand.
ATCAACACTCGATAAAAAGAGGAATCTGAAAAAAATATGCAGATGAATTTTCAATCGAAGAGAAGAATTTACATGTCAAATGACGAATCCTGAGAAGATGTAATTTTCGCAAAAAAAGAGTAAAGAAATAACTTAAAAGATGGATTCTGGATTCAAATAATATAATTTTGAACAAGGTGGATAAGCTTTCAACCAAGTAGCAGAATTTTTGGAAAAGTGAAATTTATCCCACATAGTTTATTATTCATAAAAATGGTTCAATTATCATATCAGTACTTGAATTTTTAACGAAAAAGGTGGATGAAGAACAAATAGGGTCATTTTTAACTGAATACCCAAATTTTCTACCAGATAGTGTAATTTCCGATCAGGAAATATGGATTTCCTACTAAAATAATGAATCTTCAAACAAAAAAGAGAAGAGAAAGGGTTAACTCGGATATAAGGATGGTAGAATGAAAAAAGTAATAATTTCTTCGATTAGTAGGAAAATTGATGTAAAAAAGTTCCTCCTCAGTTTCATTTGGCACACCCAGACTTTTATTTGTGATGTTTACAATGTTGCAACGTTTCGGTAACGTACTGTTACCCTCTTCAGGCTTTTCTATAGGAACGAACCGAAGGAAACAAAAGATTACGTAAATTTCTTTCTGAATTGAAAAAGGAGGTATAGTATAATAATATTTTACGAAAGTGGTTTCTTACCATGGTGTTCGGTCAATTTTTTCGTGTTATTAGTGAGATGAGGTCAATTATTTCGTCAGACTTATGGTTATATTTTTATAGATGTCATTGAATTAAAATTATGTTTCAAACACCTGTGTAAACTAATTGTAAATATTTTTATGGTTGAACATGCAGAAAAATAAATAGGTTTTTGTAATAATAACCAGAGCCATAAGTCTGACGAAATAATTGACTTCTCCTGACTAATAACACAAGAAAATTGAACACCATGGTAAGAAACTACTCCCATAAAATATTATTATACTATTTCTCCTTTTTCAATTCAGAAAGAAATATATGTATTCTTTTGTTTCCTTCGCTTCGTTCCCATAGAATAGCCTGGAGAGGGTAACAGTACGTTACCTAAACGTTGCAAGATTGTAAACGTCACAAATGAAAGTCCGGATGTGCCAAATGAGATTAAGGAGGAACTTTTTTACATCAATTTTCCTTCTATTCGAAAAAATTAATGATTACTATTCCCGGACGTAAAAAAACTCTGATTTCAACATTTCTCCATATTTTTAAATGAAGGAAGTATTTTATGGATCGGCTAGGAGGAGTAGAGAATAAAGTTATGGAAGGGCGGAAGAGAGGAAAGGAAAAGAGATGAAGAAAAGGACGTAACAAGAGCATAAACAATCAATGTTCTAAGAGTAATGGAAGAGGGGAAAGCTCCAGGTCTGGATGAAATTCCAAATGAAGAATGGAAACATGGGGGAATGAACTAACGGCATGTGCATGGATAATGTGCAATAGGATACGAAGAGGAATGGCCAAAGACTTGGAAAGAAAAGGTTGTGGTACCGATATCGAAAAAAGGCGAACGAGAGGAGGTCAAGAATTATAGGAAAGTGACGCTAATGCCAACCTTATACAAGTTATATGTAACACTTTTATTTAATATCGTGATCTCAGACTTGGAAGATAGAATGAGCTGAAAAAGATGGCAAGGTGTGAAGATGGGTAAAGTAAAGATATATTCACTGGCATACGCAGATGATTTAGTAATGATGACAGAAGATAAATAGGTAATGGCGGGTCTAATTATAGGGTGGGAGAAATACTCAGATAAGAAGAATTTGAAATTTAATGTAGGGAAGACGAGGAAAATGAGGTCCAGAAAAGAAGGGAGGAGAAAAAAGTATGGAAAAGTATGGAGGAAAGGTAAGGGATGGGAAGAATACAGGAACCTAGCTATATAGTGGTAGGAGAAAGGCAAAGGAATAAATTAGGTATCAGAGCAGAGGAGAGGGCATGGTCTTTTGAATAAAAGCTGTAGAAGGGACAAAGAGGAGATTTAGCGAAAGAATGTCTGAAGGAGGTGGAAGAAAGAAGAGAGAGGGCGATTGAGTAAACGAAACGGAAAGAAGAAAGAAAAGAATTCCTTACAGATAGACATATAGAAGAGGGAATTGGAGTAAACTTCGAAGAATTAAAAGAAAGCGATAAGGAAAGTCAATCAATAGAAAATGGGGAAGGATCAAAGTATCAAAGTACAGTAAATGGTATAAGATAATAAAAAAAAGAAGGAATAACAAAGTATTTGGAAAAGGGCTGGGAAGAAAAGAGATGGACAAGAATAGCAAGATTTAGATTGGAAAACGAGGTCAGGGATGCGTGGTATTGCAAAGAAAAGAATAAAGGAAAGTGCAGAATATGTGAATGGGAAGAAGAAATATAGGAACATGTATAAAAAGGATGTATGAAAGGAATTAAAGATAAAGGAAGCTGGCGAGAAAAGGTTGTAATGATTCTGGGGGAGGAAGGACGAAGAAGGGGACGGATGGGGGAATTGGAGGAAGCTAGAGGAGCGAATGAGATACAATGGAAGAATGATTGTCGAAAGAGAGAGGTTTAGTTGGAAGAGAAGCGAAAGAGGAAGGGAACGGAAGTCACACAGGAAATAAGGTGGATAAAATTGTACAGTAAGAATGAGTAAAATTAAGTAGAATAAGACAAAGCTGCGCCCTTTCTCTCTCGCTCGTACGCTCAAATTGCTAAAAACGCTCAAACAATCGAGCACTCGTCGTTCACTCGCTCACTTACACGTCGTCTTTCAGTCACCCCGTCAAGTTAGGAAAGCGGAAAAATTGCCTCATCATTTTTTCTGGAAGAATTCATGATTCTCCTTTCAAACATCTTAAAAGCTATTGGAGAATATAATAATCAAGTCATCAGTTGATGAATGAGAGAAAAAAATGTTGAGGAAACAAGTATTTCTTGTTTAAAAAATTTGAGCACGAGTAAATTCGATCATTTTTTCCTTATTATTTTTCAATTCAGATATAAATAATTTTCTTCCCTTAGCATTATCAATCATCACCTTGGTTGAAGATTAAATTTTTTTTTTTCTAAATTCTACCTTATATCTGATATTACAGTAGGATGATGGAACTACTCCATTTTTTGTTGGGAAATGATCATTTGTATTGTAAATTACTTTCTGGCAGCTAATAATTTATTTTTCTGTGGACGTTTTTTTCATTGTCAGTTGAGCTTTTTGGTTGGAAATGTATCCCTTCTGGTAAAATACAACTTTTTGTGTGCGAATTGATGTTTTTTTGTTGAGAATTTAACTATTTTGTTGGAAATTCGTCTTTTTTGTTTAAAGATTTATTTGTTTTTTTTTTAAATCAGCTATATATTTTGTTAAGAGTTTGTTTCATTTTGATGCCAAGATTGATACTTGTATCTTAAAATATTTCTCGTATCCTTAGAATCCAAGTTTCTACTCATAATTCATGTGTTCGGTTAAAAATTCTTGCTTGAAAAATAATCTTTTTCGAGAGAAAGTTATTATTTTTGAATGGAGAACGATCCCCAATGTTAGGAAATGCAACAGTTGGGTTGAAAACTCATTTGTAATGGTTCAGATGTGAATTATTTTGTTTAAAACATTGTTTTTGGTAAAGATTCACCCATTGGTTGGAAATTTAACTACTCCCCTCAAAGATTTAGTTATTGGGTATGGCATTCATGTATTTTATTGATTATTGTCTTTCCGGGTGGAAAACTCAACTATTTGAATAATAGTTGTCAGACAGTGCTACTGAATTTCTCTATTTTCTGTAAGGATTCACCTTTTCTGGTTTGAAGTTTTTCTATTTGTTGTGATATTCTTGCATTTTTTATTAATCATATTCTTTGTTTTTCATATTCATATCTGTGAATGAAATTCAAATCATATTTTGAAATGAAATATTCCGAAATTTACGATGCTATTATTTTACAATAGTCACAAGACAAAAATTAGAACATTTCGCAGCCAAACTTTGCAACATAGGTAAACATGTTAGTTAGGAATTTGTTTATTCGAATAGAGTTTGGAACTTTGCTCAAGACTGTTTACTAATAGGACGGAGAGTTCTTGTTCTAATGTTTGCAGCGCTTTGAGTTGATCGATGAGTCATGTTTTATGAGAACTAAGTGATATACTAAAAAATGTAGGGAGGAAAAACATTATTTTCTCAAGAATATGCAGAAATTAGATGGAAGGTCGGGAAGTGCTAATCCAGCCAGGTTTACTTATGTTAATTCTGGAGGTAAAGGTATTGGCAAAGGAAATGTGCACTGCGGGCAAAGAGGCGCTGCTGTTCAAAGCAAATCATGGCTGCCGCCAGGCTTCAGCATGCGTATTATTTTAAACCATTATGAAGTATTGTCAACAACATTGCTTTCCTCAACAATACAAACACTGCCTTTGTTGACATCGTTTCCTTTTTTATGGTTCTGTGAGGATTCTGTTTTTCAACTTTTATATTGTCAAGTGCAACACATCTGTGAACTATGCTAAGCTGAGCCTAGCGGCAGCCATGTTGGTTAGTCTTCAAGATGACCATCAGGTCTCGCAACGCAAGTTCGAATTCCCAATAAATGATTTAAGCTGGTGCAATACTGAGGTACTACGGCTACTTGGCGATCTAAAAGTCGATCATTCTATTGCTTCATCGGATCACTTTTCAGTCTTATTATCCTCTTGTTATTCTACTGACTCATTAGGACACTTATCTAGTATATGTGAAAATGCCAAAAAAATTTCTACACATGTTAGGTGAAATGGGAATAACCTGGCTACCTTCTTTCAAGAACTGCATGCATCGAATAGTCTTCCGCTAATTTTGCTAACTCAGATATTGCTCACCTCAACACAAACATGATTAAAGCCATGATGGATTGTGCGGAAAAATGGTATGTGCGCAGAGAAATGATATTCCCATTCCATGGGCAACCCAAGCGCAAAAAATCCTGGTTTGACCTTGATCGCCAACAAGTCAAAAGATCCTTATGCGAATCCTTGAAAAAAGACAGTGCTCTGATGTTTCTGATAAAACGAAAAAGTCCCATATCGTAACTAAAAAGTGATACAAAACTCTGATCTGAGATGAAAAATCTAAATTTGAAAACGACGTCCTTGCCAATCAAGAAAAGTTTAACGACAGTAAAGCTTTTTGAGGAACCGTGAATAAATTTAGAGGTTTAAAGAAGGGATCCATGTGAGTTCTTTCCCCTTAAAACTGGGGAAACCTCTATCATCTGACACTTCCTCTAAACGTCTATCACCAAATTTTTTTACGGATGTACGTCAGCCTCTACTGGACGAGGATATTATATCTCAAGGAATCCTTGATTCAATAAACAACCGTAAACCTAATAAAGCTCCAGGACACAAACTTATGATCTCTCTGGCATAAATCCACATTGAACTTCCCAGATCCTATCCTTTGCTACTCCCATGACTTTATTAATAAGTATTTTGGAAAATATTTTTCCAAGAGTACTTAGAAGGCTCATCAGTCTCTAATTATTACAGTCGCCGGGACCACCCTTTTCCTTATAGATTGGGACAATAATCGCCTTTCTTCAACCACTCGGAACTTCGCTGTTCACAGCACACATATTCATGAATTCACACAGCCACATGAACAAATATCCTCCACCGAACTAAAGCATTTCAGAGGAAATATCATCTACGCCAGCAGCTCTACCATTATTTAGTTTTCTAATTACGGAAATAATGTCGTCGATACTGATTCTGCTCCCGCCACCTACATCGGCATTTTCAAACGTACCCGTCTCTGTGTCACTGTTGTTATGCTTTGCGACTTCACCCTTGTACAGCTTCCTTTTCCAGTCTTCTTAACCCATTTCCAGAACAGTTTCCTATTTCCTTACCAATCATTTTGCATTTTCGTATTTTTTTCCGTTTTGATTTTATCTTTGCATTCTTTTACTGGCATATTTGCTTTCCCCTTTTTATTCCTCTAATCATTCAAGACCTTAGTCCTTTCTCTACTGCTCAGACCTTTAGTATTCAACATTTTTGAGTAGGCTTCCTTCTTCTCGTTGACTGCGTCGCGTATTCCATCATTCCGTGCCACTTCCAAAACACTCTCGAAAATTCAATTCCGCAGTATTTCCCATGCACCCTCTACATTTTTTCACCTTATTCTGTCTTCTCATCTTCTTCATGATGCCCTAAATATTTATCCAGCTTTTCACGATATACTGTTTTTATTCCTGGTTTTTGCAAATTCTCAGTCAGTTTGGATTCTCAAATAATTGATCTTCTCCTCCATCCTTGACCAGGGTTTATTTTTGAAACCATAAGATAGTGCTCCAATCCGCATTCAGATCCTCACATAGCCCTTGCATCTTCTACAAAGCGTGTTGCGCTTTGCGAATTTGTATTCTCGAAACAGAAGCCAGCTTCCTCTCTGCGAAGAAAAGCTCAACTGTTCTGTTGAGATCTTGAATTTTTCAGTTGAAAATACGAATGTTTAGTTTGAAAAATATTCATAAATCATATTATATCATATCTAATTTCTAAATTCAAATTCAACAATATGGTGAAAAGTGTTTTTGATCCTAGACTCAAAAATCTTGGTTGATCAAAAATCGTGTCATTTGGTATTCAAATTCATTTTGATTGAAAATCCTATCATTCAGTTAGAGATTTTAATGATTTGAAAAAATACATTGTTTATCTTTGAAGCCATCATTTGTTGTTCAAAACTTATTTGATCAGTTAAATTAATCTTTGCGGGTATTTCTTCAAAATTTTGCTTGGAGAAAAGGGAAGAGCCTGAAAAAGTTATCAAAATTGTACAAGTTATATTGCCGTCAAAAACGTTGCATGATGGCGAAAACAGATACTCCATTCCCAAAAACCACTTATTGCTTATTTCCATGAATATAAGAAATCGTAGTTTTCATGGTTTTTATGATAAAAGAATAGAAAATGTTCCTACTTTTACATAAGTTGAATTTGTTTTCGACCATCATCTCCATTCATTTAGTTCAACTACATTTATTCATAAAATATCGATATATATTTATTTTTAATTTAACTCTTTTTATTTGCTCTATTATTGAATTTTTTGAAAAAAAATTTTATAGCTACCTTATTTTCAAACATGCACCTTATCTCATCTAAAGTGTACGCGAGGGTTAACACTTACGAGCCAATAAAATTTGTAATGCTAAGAAACATATTTTTATAAAACCTCGAATTTCATGAATTCTGAACAATAAAGTCAGTTGTCACAAAAAGATCATCGAGCTCTCTTAAAGAAGTGATTTTCGTTTCTGCTAACAAAATAAGCCATAAAAAATGAAGATCCTAATTCCTCTGTTGTCGATGTTTGTCATTTGTGTGTATGGAAATCCAACTTATTAAACTGTCTCTTACCCAAAAATCCATCTTTAGAATCTTCGTCCTCAGAAAGCAATAAATTTTATAACCTAAAACTGTGTAAGGAGTTTATGAAAGTTTTTTTGCTCATGCTTTTATTTTATGGCAACAGGTTTTTGTCTCTATTATAATAGGCCTGCCGGTCCAAACGAATCAAACAAAATAGAACCTATTGAAGATTTCCTTACATGTTTTTACATGAATGATTGTCAGTTGCAAGGAAGACTCAAGCGTGATGATATGGATACAATCATAGCCTATTATTTTACAATTGGCCACGCAATCGAAGATAAATTGAAGGATTGGGAATCGAAACTAGATAATCTTTTAACAACGATGTGCAAAAAAGATGGCAAAGTCAAAACAATCATGACAAGTACCATCAAAAGAGCCTGCGATGTGTAGGCACCACAATCTAAAATTGTACCGGATGTTCTCAAGAGGGTTTGTGATGGCTTGATTGTCAAAATGTAAATTCTCGAAAACTCAGTATGTAGATCTTGGATAAAAAATTTGGACATTTGATTTTTGGAAACTACAATTCTATTATTTTCTAGGATTCAGAGCTGGTCTAAGGGTATAACAGTAAATGTCAGAAACCCTGTGGCCATTTAGTGATTTGGAACTGATGCGATTCTCGCCATTATGGATGGAACTTGAGGTAGCGACCAAACAGCAATATATTTTTAGGTAATAAGTTATTATATTCAAGAAATTTGTAGTCTTTGGGAAATGAAAGCTTTCGGCGTTTTGAAATAAGAGCTTAATAGTAGTTCATATTGTTTGATTCAGCTTTCATCAATTCTAAACACAGGAAATGTATGCGAAATTCGGGATTCGTAGTGATAAGAGTAAGAGTGTGAATGGATTCTATAGAATGAAAGTTTGGAATTTTATATGTTCACTTCCTTTCGAGAATCCCAAAATATAATTCGATTAAAATGGTGACGCTG
>WSXT02143062.1:0-10439 GCA_011762715.2 Neuroterus valhalla
CATTCAAATCGGTTAAGAAATACGACCTGTAGGCGATTATGAACACAACTTTTCGATTTTGAACCACTGTGCGTGGGTTGGTCGTTCGGAAAAAGAGGGACTCCAGAAGCGCGGATTGAGCATTTCGCGAAAAGTGGGGTTTGAGAAACGAACTTCTGAAACTTGTGAAAAAGTGGAACGTTGATCTTGGTGATTCGCGCCTGACTTGGGAACCGCGAAAATTCCGAGCTCTCGCCTTGTGACACCGGAGTCCGAAATATTGTTTCTTTTGAAAAGCAACTGAAACAGATAACATCACAAGTAAGTGATGTCTTCAATAAGTGTTTTATTGAAGACAGATTTCCTTGAACTACCTTAATATTAAATTCTGAATAATATCAATCGTTTGACTAAAAAGAAAAAGGTTCATTCGAAACATCACGTGAAAGAAAGGTATTTTTATATTATTTATAAAATTGTCAACTGCTAGCGGGCAACACTATGTTCCCCCATCCTCTTCCCATCCCATAATCTTTTTTGGCTGTAATTGCAACTATTGATTCAAAATTCATCTAATTTAGTTGATGATTCATGTATTTGTTGAAGATCCAAGTGTTTCATTGAAAATGTACATTATTGTTAGAAACGCATATTTTCGGGTTAAGAATATAACCGTTTGAAAGAAAATTTAACTTAGAATTCAACTGATTGGTTCAAAGCTGAACCACTTTGTTTGGAGTTATTTTCTTCTGTTAACAGATTCATTGTTTATGGTGAAAACTAATCTTTCTAGTTTAAAGCTCAGCTCTCTTGTTACAAACTCAATAATTTTGTGTGAAATTTACTTTTTCTCTAGTTCTATATCCTCAGGGTGCGAAATCAAATTTTTTGTTAAAAATTTTTTTTTCTTGTTGAAAATGTACCCGCTTCGGCAGAAATTCAAATTTTTCTTTTAAGTAGATTGCAACAGCTTGGTTAAAAATAGTTTCTTGAGTTAGAATATCTACCCTTATGCTTTTCTTCGAGATTTTGGTTGTTGAAATTCAACTAGTTAATTGAAAGGCAAACTCTTTTGTTGAATATTTTTTTTTTCAAAACTTCTTTTTTTTCGGTTCAAAATTCAACTACTTGATTAGAAATTTATGAACTTTTTAAGAAATTCCTCTTTTTGCAAGGAATCAATTTCTTTGTTGAACATTCGCTTCTGGCAAATACTTACTTTCTCAAGTTAAAAATCCAACTTCTTAGTTGAAACGAACTACTTCGTTAAAAATTTATTTCTTTGGAGTAAGATTCATCATTCAAGTTGAAAATTGATCTTTTTGGTTCAAATATTACTGAATTTTTAGGAGAATCGTTCTTTGCAGTGATAATTTGTTTTACAACTAAAAATGTTGGTGCCCCATTTTTTGCTGAAAATTTACAAACTTCGCTGGGAATTAGTTTTTGGCCAAAAATTAATCTCTCAAGTTAAAACATTCACTACTTAGTTAAAAGCCAAGTACTTCATTTAAATCTTTTTTTTTGGGACTTACATTCATCTTTTAATTTGAAAATACAACCTTTTGGTTTGCAATTTTTTTATTTTGTTAGAAATTCGTTTTGTTAAATGAAAATTAGTTTTTTTAAATACAACAATTATTCGGTTGTTAGAACTATATGATATCGTTAAAAATTAGTTTTTGTCAAAAAACTAATTTCCCTAATAAAAAACCTAACAACTTATTTCAAAAAGAACTTCTTTGTTAAGAATTCTTTTTTTTCAAATAAATTGATCATTCAATTTGAAAAAACAGCTTTTGCTTAAAAATTTATTCATTCTCGACCTTTTTGTAGAGAATGATTTTTGTTTTCTGCAAAAAAATGTATCTGCTTTAGAAGGAATTTGGTCTCTCCATTAGACAGCAACAGCTAGGTTAAAAATTAGTCTTTTTGGGGTAAATTATCAACTATTACACTTTTTTTCGAGAATTCCTCTTTTTTTCAATTTCGCTGGTTCGTTGAAAGGCCCAAACTTCCTTCTGAAAATTTATTTCTTGGAACTAAAATTCATCATGTAAGTTGGAAATTTATCTCTCTGGTTAACAATTTATTTATTTTGTGAGGAATCGGTTCTTCTAAATGAAAATCAGTTTTTTATAACTAAAAATATAACAATTAAGTTTTTGTTCCACTTGTATGATATCGTTGTAAATTCTTCATTGGCAAAAAATTTATCTCCCAAGTTTAAAACTTAACAACTTAGTCGAAAAAAAAAACTAATTCCTTGAACATTTTTTTTACCCCATTTCGAAAATCCATCTTTGTGGTCGAAAATTATTATTTCTGTCTTTTTTTCTTCCTTCTTTGAGAAATCAGTTTTTCTAACTGAAAATATGACTATTTTTTTATTTTTATTTTTTAGCTAACTGCAATATTTCGTTGGAAATCCGTCTTTCTCAGAGGAGAATGTGAAGGTGAGATTTGAATCTATCTATTTTCCAAACATACAGTTTGCTAGGCATCTCAAGGTGAAAAACAAAAAAACACGCACGAAGGATTTATAATTGGATAAATAACTTGATGCGGAAAAAATTTCATCTCACGAAGCACGATATATGAACCGTTTATTACCTATGCTCGGGAAGGGGCAGAACAAAAACATCCGGGAACAGTATATAAGTGCCCGAAATCTGAGAATATTCATTCATAAGAGTGTTTCAAAAATTTTGCAGCATCTAGTTTTTCCTATCATTGGAGAAAATGAGGTTTATTTTTTCCCTCATAGCCACCTTGGTTGTTCTTCTCGAATGTGTTGGTGAGTAAAGAATATTTTTATAGTAAAGCACAAAATTCTTAATCTTTAGGTGAGTGCGACACAGAAAGAAAAAAGAGGCGTGTGGAAAATACGAGCGTCTGAAGTGGAACTTTAGCAACGACGAAACGAAGCAAACTTCATACGGCTGTTGTAAATGTTCTCACTATTTTTAGTTACACGGCTGCCCTGCGATTTATCTTTTTCTCTCTTTTCCTTATCTTTCACCTACAAGTTTTACTTCCAACTCGGTTGGAAGTGAAACGAGTTTTACTTTCAACTTGGTTGGAAGTGAAACTTGCAAATTTTCCCCTTCTTTTAAGAAACGTCTCTTTTTTCCGTATAGTCGCTAATTTTTCCACCAAGTTTTTCTGCCTTTGAAGAGTTCACTTGTAGAGTTTTCGTTAGAAAATCCTCGCTTTCGGTTGGTGACTATACTGTTTAAAATTTTTTGTCTAGAAAGTAATTCTTTTAAGTAATCTGAGTGTTATATTTTTGATCGAAAAACTGCCCTCTTCTTATTAAAAAACTCATGTGTTTGGATTGAATTTCAACAATTTGGTTTGAAATTAATGTATTTTGTCAAAATTTCATATTTGTTGTTAAAAACTGAACTATTTTGTAAGGGTGCATCTTTATTGCTTGAATTCTTCGTTTGTTTTTATTTTTGTCACAAAATAATTTATCGAACTTAAAATTCAAGGATTCTACTTTTGGTTAAAAATTGAACATTTTTAGTTAAAAATAGACTTTCTGAATGAAAACCTAAATTTCTTGAATAAAAATGAAAATTTTTGTTGTGAATTTATCTATTCGGTTGACGGCTGAAAAATTTTGTCATTACTCAAAGTACCTAATCTTGAGGAGATTGCAAAAATGAAAAGAAATACTTTCTTTGGGCCGCCCTCAATGATCAATTGATGATAATGCTGAGATATTAAAATTCCAGAAATTCCTTTTTTTTTGTGAGGAATATTTTGATAGTGAAGCCGAAAATTCCTAACCTTTTTTTGGGTCATTGCAAATGATCATTTAATAGTACTCAGATATTGAGATTCCAAAAATTATCTTCTTCCGTGAGGAATAATTCAATAGTAAAGCAGAAAATTTCTAATATTTTTTTTATTATCCTGAATGATAAATTGATGATACTACTGAAATATCAAAATTCCATAAATTTTCCTCTTTCGTGAAGAATATTTTAATAATAAAGGCAGAAATGCCTAATCTTTTTTTTTGGTAATCCTGAATGATCAATTGATGATCCTTCTGGGATATTGAAATTCCATAAATTCCTTTCTTTCGTGAATAATTTTTAAATAGCAAAGCCAAAAATTCCTAATCTTTTTTTTTGTTTGGTTCACCCCAAATGTTCAATTGATGATGCTAAGATATTGAAATTGCAAAAAGTCCCTCCTTTCATAAAGAATAGTTCAACTGTAAAGCACGAAATACCTCATCTTTAGCTGAGTGCAGAAGTAAAAGAAAAAAAAGTTCTTCTTTCGTTTACTTTGAATGATCAATTGATGATATTTATGAGATGTTAAAATTGCAGAGATTCCCGTCTCTCGTAAAGAATATTCTGATAGTAGATTACAAAATACCCAATCTTCAAGTGAGTCTAACAGTGATAAAAATAATAGCTTTTTTGGGCCACTGCGAAGATCAATTAATGATGCTGGTAAGGAATACAAATCCATGTATTCCTATTTTTCGTGGAAAAAAATTTTGAAAGTAAAGCACAAAATACCTGATCCTCAAGTGAGCACGCCAGTAAAAAAATTTTTTATCAGGCCACCCAAAATAATCAATGGATGATGCTAGTAAGGAATATTGATAAATAATTCATCTTTTTCTATTATTCCTTCTAGATAAGAGTTCACAACAGGGCAATAGTCACCCCTACGAAAGAGTTCCTCGTCCACATGATGGCAGCACGCATACTCATTATACCAATGTACCTTATCAACCACCTTTACAGAGCCACCCTCCTGGTCAGGCCGGGCCGTCTTCGGGTTCTTCGGGTTCTTCAGGTCGAAAAATATTTCCAGAAGGGACAATGATAGCAGAGAGGTTCGAGTTTCCTAGAGGCTTTGAAATGAGAACCGGCGTAAATTCGTTCAAAAAAATAACATTCGTATTGTATGATGTAGTGGTGAATCCAGCTGGTGAGGTTGTCGGATTTTTCGTGACCAGTGAAAGTCCAGACTTGCGTGCAATATATCGTGTTGAAAATGGAATTCACCGTCGGGTTAAATTATGTGAGAAAGAACCCTTCAAGACTCCCGAATATATGGAGGATACAGTAGAGTTAGAAGAATATTTCGAAGGAGCAAATTACGAAAAACCTAGAGAACTATACAGACAAACTACGGCACCTCGTGGCTAATTGGAGAGTCCACAAAATAAATCATTTATAAGCTCATGAGAATATGTTTGAGCTCTCTCCTTAAGTATTTTCTTAATAAATGCTAATTGTAGTCCTCTACAAGATTTTTTATTCCACTTTTGTTCGGAGATCCATAACTACTCTTCTTTCATTCTCCTCTCTTCACGCAGAAAACTGATAATTAACTAACTAAAATTATCGCAACTAAAATTATCAAGTTGCGAGCAATATGGTTGCATTTTCCACAAGACTTGTTAGGACATCTTTTATTTAAGTTCTCAGATCCAAATGATATAGTTGCCACAACCACAAGCTTTCAGTTGTATGTTGTAGCTCCAACAACCACGCCATTTGTAGCCCAACCATATTCAATTTGTGCCGCTTCTCTTGTATGTAGGTGGATCAACTCATGATATGGTTGCCACAACTACAATCATGTAGCTACAGGCTTGGGGTTGCTACAACCACAGTCTGTGGATGTCTCACGAGCACAGTGTTTGCATCACAACTATTCCTGATTGGTTGCGCATAGTTGCGCAGATTGACGCGCGCCAAAGCACGTCGCGTAGCGTCGCATCATCCATCAAGCACCCGACGCCATCATATTGTTGTTTGTGTACTTCGAGAACACTAGTGCTTGGTATACGGAAGTGTTTCACCAGTCTGAGGTATTAAGACTGATACAAGTTTTGAAGGTATGAGTTCGAGATTTGAGGGAAAGTTGTATTATCTCGAGAACATCAACGAGAAAGAGAATATTAAGTTAGAACGTACCTAGCAGAGAAATTTGGAGTGTTTGTACATCCAAAGTGAAAAGACGCTATTGCAACTCCATTTTCGTAACATTGGCGGTGAATTGTGAATTCAAAGTCGCAGCATTTCTTTTTTTGTGTTATAAATAAAAACTTATTACCCATTGATGTTGAGATTTTTTTCCTGAACCACAGCCTGGTAAAAATATGTTTTATTGCGTAGTTGTAGCAGAGCGACCAAGTAGTGTAGTTGTGACAATCGCAGTGCATAGCTGCGGCAGCTGAATAGTGTGGTTCTGACAACCACAGTGCACAGCTGAGGCAACCACGAATGTGGTCTTGAGAACCACAGTGTTTGGTTATAGCAACATATATTGTGGTTGTGGTAACTACAGTAAATACTTGCAGCAGTCACGCAGTGTAGTTCTTACAACTAGACTCTCACACAAACAGCTGTGTAATTTTGGGAACCACAGTTATAGTTGGACCATATTTTATTATTCTTTGTGGTTGTGGCAACCATATTTATGGATCCTACAACCATAAGGTTTTCTCCGTGTTCCTCTCTGATTCTCTCTTCACCTTTTGAAATTTCATTGAATAGCTCTTTTTTATCCACTCATCTATCTTTCCCATATACCTCTGATCTAACAATTTGATACCTAGCAGAGTACTACAGGACCTGAATTCTTCTTTACTTTTTATCTTATCTTCTTTCCTAATCTAATACTCATATCTTTAGGACTTTTATCCACCCTTCCTACATTCCCACACCACAATCTTTTCCTCTACCATTTTATCTATTTTTTCACCGTCCTTGACGTCCAGTTGACGGACAACCACCGACGCGTGTGATTTTTCCAATTTGAAATTTGATTCATAAACATTCGAATAGCTCTTTTTTTATTACTAGAAGATAAATATTCTCAATCTTGTCATTTTTCGTTCTCTTACCCTTAAGTGGTTTCTGGGTACATACGTCTTTCCGAGAAAATTAACTCACCTATAACAAAGAAATAAACAATAGACATTAGTTATATAACCTAATTTTGGAAATTATCATTCATTATTATGATTAATTATATTAAATATTTTTGAAAAAGAGGCATTTGATTTGCTCATATAAAAAACATGACAACACAGATCCGTCTAACTCTTCCGTGTACAATAGGCTGGTCCAAAAAATTTTTTTCTAAGTTTCATGCAAAACGCCCGGAAATATGTTCGGATCTCCAAAAAAATAAATGCATTTTTTTTTTTGAAAAAAAAAATATTTAGAGGTGCCGCGAGCCCCGTGAAGTTTAACACGTATTCCCCATAAGTGTGTTTTATAGGGTCTCAAAAAAACCCATAAGTGAAAAAATGGTTTTTTCAAGTTGTTGGCGCTAATTGTGATTTTCCGCGATTTTTTAAACGCAGATTGTTTCAAATACATGAAATAAGGTTAGGAAGTCGAGTTTTTTTCTGGATTTTTCAACTTATTTTCAACGTTTCAGTAAGGACGAGGTAATAATCAATTAAAGTTAACAAAAATGATTGTTCAAACAACTTGTAATTATTCATAACAATATTCTTTTAAAATAATGCTACAACGGTGCGGTTTTTTTCGAAATTTACAATTTGTTGTCCACTTTTCACTTGAAGTGGGTAATTATTTAGGTTTTGTTTTTCAACATGAATTAATTATTACTTCACTCTAATTGAAAAGTGATAAAAAGTTTAAAATTTCAGGAAAAACCGCAACTATGTAGTATTAATTTAGAAGAAGATAGCTATGAACATCAAAATTTGTTCAAAAAATTATTTTTGCTAAATTAAATCAAATAATTACCCATTTCAAGTGAAAGGTGGACAAAAAGTTGTAAATTTCAGAAAAAACCGCAACTTTGTAGCATTATGCTAAGAGAATATTGTTATGAATAATAAAAAATTGTTTGAACAATTATTTTTGTTAACTTTAATTGATTATAACCTCGCTCTAACTGAAACGTTGAAAATAAGTTGATAAGTAAAGAAAAAACCTTGACTTTCTAACCCTTTCCTAAGAGAAAGTTGCTAAAAACAATAATAAATTGTCCAAACAATTTGAATAAATATCTAGTTATCAGTATAGAGTAGTACTTCATGCATTTGAAACAATCTGAGTTAAAAAAACCGCAAAAAAATCATAATTAGCGCCAAAAACTCGAAAAACTCATTTTTTCACTTATGGGGTTTTTTTGGGGCCCTATAAAACAGACTTATGGGGGTGATATTTGAAAAGTAATATTTTATTCGCATTCTGTAACCAATTGTAAAGAGAAATGGTGAATTTCGAACTTGATTCATCTAATATTGAGATTCCTGAATAAAATTTACAAAAACGTCTTTTTTTCTTATGGGAAATACTTGTTAAACTTCAAGGGGCTTTCGGCACTTCTAAATACTTTTTTTTCGAAACGAAAAAACGCATTTATTTTTTCGTGTATTCGAACGAATTTCCGGTCATTTGCATAAAAATTCGAAAAAAATTCTTTGTAATGCATTTTTGGACCACCCTAGTGTACGGTTTAGAAATCGCAACTTTGGCCACTGTGCTTGCCTATTGCAGCGCCTCTCATAAGCCGCTGTTGGCACGTAATTCAAATCGGGTAGAATTACCAAAGACTTTTGTTGAAAATTCAATACTTCTTTCAAAATTCCTTCCTTCCAGGTTGAAAATCCAACTTTTATTGGTTGATAATCAAACTTTTGCTTCTTAAAATTTGGATTCTTCATTTGAATATATAAATATTTTTTCAAAATTTTCTAGACGGATTCAAATTTAACTGTTTGATTGAAGTTTCATCCTTTTGAGATAAAAATCGAACTATTTTAGAGGAAAATCAATCATTAGATGGACACTTAACTCTTCATTTGGAAATTTACATTCACCTTCTTTCTTCGTGGATTAATGTTTACAAATAAGAATCTAACTCTTCCATATTAAGTTGAAAATACATATATTTTGTTAAAAATTCGTTATTTGATTTCAGATAAATCTCTTTACACAAAAAAATTATGCTTTTAAGGTAAAAGAATGATAAGCGTGCGATAAATTAACAAATGAATAAGTTATCTGATGCTGACTAAAATTTTTCGTGCCACGAAGTACAACAAATAAACCGTTTAATATCTAAGTTCAAGAAGGAGAAAACACAAATATCGACTGATAGTATTAACAGACAAAAAAAGAGGATTTTTTCAGTTACGCTGTAAGGAAAATTCGCTAATAATTATTTCTTTTCCGTTCTCAAAGATAAGGAGGTCATTTTGTACTTTCGTCTTCACTTTAATCATTTTTCTCCATTTTGTTGGTGAGAATAGAATAAATAGTTATTGAAAAATAACATCGATAATTAATTTAGAATTTTAGAAAAGATATCTTAGTAGGTGAAAGCATATTGAAAAAAAAGACAGGGCAAAAAATTTTCATTTAAATATTTTTACTTGCATATTCGGGTTTTCGTTCTATCATGGACAAAAGTCGTAGGTTCATTCCATATGTTCGTTCTTCTACGTTTTCTGCGAACTATTTCTTTGAATATTAATATTTGAATGTAATATTTGAACAGCTTTTTAGGAATTTATGGTATTAATTTGTGAAATTATGTTATGCTATTATTTTTTTTTTTTTTTTGAACTTTCACTATGAGAGAAAAAATTAATCATTCAATAATATTGAAACTGAATTAATTATTCAATAAATTCGGAACAAAAAAACCGGGTATTCATGTTTTTGGGTCAAGAATTTTTATTTATTGGGTTTAAAATAAAACAAGTTTTTTCTTCCTAGTTAAAATTGCATGTATTTTATTAAAAAAATATGTCTGGGTTGAAGATGTATGTTATTTTAACTTTTTCTAAGTGAAAATGAATATTCTTGGTAGAAACTCAATTGCTTCGTGAAAATGAACCTTTTCGGCTCAAAAATCAATTCGATCGTTGAGAATTCAACTACTATGTACAGGGTTGAACCAATTCGCCCAATTTTTTATTTCTTGTAAGGTTATTACTTTAGTTGAAAATACTTCTTCTTAATTTAAAATTGAACTATTTTGGTGAAATTTTGTTCTATGTAAAAAGTTTCAATTTTTAAAAAAAATGCAATTTCTTTCCTGGATAATGTTGGTATTCATTATTATTTATTAATTGAAACTCAATATAATTCTTCACGCAGACGCAAGTTCACTACCGCCAGACGACAGCGGGAATAAAGGTCGAAAAACTGCTAAAGGAAAATTAAAAAACGACGCTAAGAGTCGTGATTAAAGTTGGTATATTCCAGGTCACAGCCAAAAGGGGAGTCAAAAGTGTCTTTTCTTATAAGTAAATAACCTTACGATTTTCCCCAAAACGTTTTGTTTTTCCATTTTTGGCAGATGAAAATAGGGAGAAGTCATACAATTACCTTCATTTTCTTTGAAGATCACATCCATCCATCCATCCATCCATCCATCCATCCATCCATCCATCCATCCATCCATCCATCCATCCATCCATCCAT
>WSXT02143084.1:0-10438 GCA_011762715.2 Neuroterus valhalla
AAAACCTGACGTGATGGAGCAATTCTGAGGCCAGATTCTTGTTCAGCGCACCGAAAACCTTCGAAAAAGTATATTCTCGTTTTTGGGTCTGAGATTTTTATGAATTATGTCGGCCTGTGTAATGAGTGTTTATTATTGGAAATAACAATATCTACAATATAGGATCATAAGTGAAAGATTCACAATTCATTTCAAGGGAAAAACAAAACTTATCTTCAAAAGAATAGTTAAATGCTCCATTTGTTCATAAAACTTGTTTTAAGAAAATATAATTGTTTTATAATAATATATTATCAATCAGGAGAACCTCCGAGGAGATACTTGCACGTGATTCAGCTGAAAAGACGGAAAATTCCTATTGGAAAATGGCCAGATTAGAAATTTGTTAATTAAATTGTTATAAACTATTGATAATTCATATTGAATTCCCCCACTTGCAAATCGACATCCTTCTACACCTACCTCTTTCGGAAAATATAAGTTCAAAGTATTTTATTATTGCGAACAGAGAAGATATAACTTTTGTTCAGAAATTTGTTTATAACAATCTCAAAAAAATAATTTTATGCAGTCAACGCTACCGGAAAACTTTTGTGATGAGTTTCTGCATCAATTAAAATCATTTGCAGTCAGGCAATAAATTTTTCGAAAAAATGGTAGCCTTGGAAAATGAAAACAAACAAAAAAGTCCATTTTTATTATCATACAAAAAATTTATTAACAAAATTGAAAATTAGATTGGAACGTGAGTCGATTCGAAATTTTATTATCTTTCATAAAAAAAAAAATAAAAATTGCAAATTGGATCAGCGGTTCGGGCTAAAAGTTGATTTGTCCAAAGACAGTTTTATTGCCCCACTGTGCGGTGTGGTTACGTGTACGCAGTCAGTAGTATCAACCCGTAGCAGTCAGCCATATGAAGCGGTCAGGCAGCCGCAGCCGCCCAGTTTCAGGCCTGTCTGCCCTTCTTCGATCATTCGTTTGCTGCGCTATCAGTGATGCCGTCCGATTGTAGGTAGGTATTATTATTAAATAGGAAAAAAAATTATTTTCAAAATATAAAGTATTCGAAGTGTTGATCAGGGTCTCTTCACCGAAGAAAAAGACAAGTAGCGAAATATAGGACATATATCCGAAGGACGACAATATTCCTCAAAGCAGCATGGTGGGTATTCGACAGTCTGTTGGTTAATATTCATGGGCTTCAGAAGTTAAGAAATGTAGACATTGTTTTCGGATTCCAGGAAATCATTCAAAATATAAGAGGGCATGTCTGTGTGACTTATTTGAGAATTTATTTGACTGTCAATTGTGCGCCTGCGTCTACTCGTCCCGAATTTTGGCACGACTAAAATTATATTCATTTTTCGCTAGTCACCTCGAAATTCGGGACGACTAGCCAAGTATCATCATTCGGCTAGTCATCATGAATATGATATATTTATTATAAATTTTACTCCTATTCAACGAACCAAAATTAGCAAATTAGCAATTTTCACAATTCGGCTAGTTATCCGCGAATAAATTCTAAAAATGCAATTATGGTTTATGGAATGGAAATCCCGCCCCCACGAGACTTGGAAAAAGAGAAGGTATATGACCAACATTATTTCTATAACCACTCACAGGGATAACTTCCCGCCCCACTAGACTTTGGGAAAGAGGAAGGGGGTGTCACCTACATTATTTCTATGTCCAGTCACAGTGGTGGCTTCCACCCCTTATGGGGCTTGGTCTAAAAGTCAACATTTTCTGAAAATTTTCTCTCCTTACTTAGAAATTAACCTTTTTTATTGTAAAGGTAACAATTTTGTTAAAAATTCACCCCCTTTTGTTGACAATTCAATTGTTTTGTTAGAAAATGATTCTTCCAGTTTCAAAATTTTACTATTCGCGTAAAAAATTTGATTACTCTGTTGCGAATTCGTCTTTTTAGTTTGAACATTCATATTCACTTATCAGAAATGCAACTGTTTGGACAAAAATTCTTCTTTTTTGGATAGAAATCCATTCATTTGGTTGTAAAATTGAAAGTTTTGTTGAAAATTCGTCTTTGTCGCCTGAAAATGCAACTGTTTGGTTATCAATTAATCTGTTTTGGTTGAGGCGTCAACTGTTTTTTTTTTTCATAATTCTATCTTCTTGGTTCAGTTCAACTATTTTTGATGCAGAATAAATAACTTTTCCGGTTAAATTACCAACTATGACATTTTTTATAAGAATTACTCTTTTTCAATCGAAAACTAAATAACTTGCTTGAACTTTCTTTTTTCGTAGAAAATTCAACTATTCAGTAAAAAAATTATCTATTTTAATCCAAATGTAACATTTTCACTTGAAGTATTAGGAACTTAACTATTTAATTTGAATTTAATATATTGTTAAAAACCACATTAAAACGACCATCGTTTTTCTCTGCAAAGACGGTTTGAAATCCTGATTACTCATTTTTCTTAGAAGAAGTTGGCCAACTTAGTTTCGGAAATTGAGAATCGGAATATCAAGTCCCATTTTTACAGTCAACTGATTCTGATTCTGAAACAAGATTGATCATAATCTTCAGGTATTTGAGAAAAATTGGCATCAAAATGTTTTATGGTGGCGTAATTAAGAACTGCGTTTTTAATAAAATCAATAGCCACCGAGATTTCAATTCGGACATTTAGCTTTAGTTATGGAGTGCTAGAAATGCGAAATTTCTGAGATCCAGCTTGCAACGGATTTTTGCCGCATTCCAGTGGAAGAGAGGAGCAGCCAACCGATCAGAAGGTCCGACTCTCACCACTTGTGCGCGCGCGGGATCCTTTGCGGGTTTTTCAAAGCACCGAGAAAAGACAGTAACCAAGAAAACCATACATCAAATGACCAAGCATATGAAGCATTGGAAACGATCTTTAGGCGTTAAAGAACAATAAAGCAAAAATAAAAATACTGAGTATAACAATAACTAGCGGTTTCCCTAATTTTAGTTCATCAGAAAGGAGTAAATTTGATATTAAATACATTATTTCCGGGATATAAAGCCAAATGACGGAACTAGGCTGGTCGCCCCAAAATTCGAGACCACAAGGTCTGAGACGAGTGCTTCAGAGCTTGTTTTAAAAAAGAATACAAACAATCACATATCCCTGACTTAATAAAAACTTAAGTATGCCATGAAAACGTGCCCATAAATAATTGAAACCATTTGGCAAATTTTCAGCACAATATTTAAATTTTTCAGATTACAAAGCCGCTAAAACTAATAACATGAAGAAAATTGTCAAATGATAGACTATCGCATGCCCTCGAAGATACCTTTTTTTTGCATCTACTGATAAATCTAAAATTTCTGGAAAATTGAGTACCTTCGATAGAGCCTGAGACGCAAACCTCGGAGGGCAGGTCGGCTGGCACCTGACGTGTTCGAAGGGGAAAGTGGTCCGGAAAATTGAGAAATATATCGTGAAAATAAATAAGCTAAGAATGCACAAAATAA
Source organism: Neuroterus valhalla (assembly GCA_011762715.2). Taxonomy (NCBI): domain Eukaryota; kingdom Metazoa; phylum Arthropoda; class Insecta; order Hymenoptera; family Cynipidae; genus Neuroterus; species Neuroterus valhalla. The sequence continues at coordinate 3,479 of WSXT02143084.1, forward strand.
AGAAGAAGAAATATGTGGAGAAAGTAAGATGAAACAGGACGTGCACTAATCCAAAATTCGCAAGATAAAATTTATATTTATCAACGGTTCACGAATATTAAATATGAGAGAACCATTTCGTGAGTATATCTGGATTTTTAGAATTATTCACAAAAATGCTTCTTATATATCCCTTTGCTGTATACCAGCATGAATAAAATAGGTACAAAAAATCCCATTTGGAGAAAAAGTGAATCAGAGTTCAATAACTTAATTTTTTTCAGCAATCATGGAGATGTAAAAAACGTATCCTTATTAATTTTTTTGATTAAAACAAATATATCGTGCAAGAAGTTTTTTGAGAAATCCTTTACAAATTTTCCTAACTTATCATCAGGCCCTATGTGCTCGAAACGATACATAGGTTTATAACCTATGATATTATTTTAATTATTTTTGAGGCTTTTGGATCACTTTAGAGTATTTTAAACATTTCTCTTATTTCGATTTCCATCGTATACAATTGTAATAAAAACTTTGTAACGAATAAGCCCTGTTTTCTAATATTTTGAGAACAATAAGAGCATCCAACAATTTGCAAAATGACAATGTTATAATTGGATAATATTTAGGACATTCTTGATCCACCCTTCGACCACTGGAGGAAATCTTCGACCCCTAGTGCCATTGAGTAGATCCTCAAGTTATTTTTGAATAACTGATAAAAATAAATCATTCAAGTTCTAACGATTTTAGTGTTCAATATTTATGCGAAATAATATATTAGACTGTGAAAAATCGGTGTGTGCCGCAACACCACACTAGTGATGTTTTCTGGTGTCACACCGCAGTCGGTGTTAATATCGCACCAGACCAGTGCGATCGACACCACGTAAAGTGTTGTAAATGATGCACACTCACAGCGTGCTAGTGCGACTGTGATCATGTAATCACACCGAACGAGTGTTACTAATCCAACCCTCTGACTTTCAACTACTGTCATTATTCTTCTAATAATTGAATTGAGATTTCAATAAATCCTATTTCAAAAATGGATTGTTTTGAAAAAGTTGAAAAAAGTTGAGCTATATTTTTGACACTAAAATGATTATTAACAATTTTGTAAAGCAGAAATCCAAAATCATATTTTTTACAAAGTAGGTTTTATATTTCAATGTGTAAATACACGGAGAAAAAAATGGAAGGAATATTTACTGAAATAAGGAACATTTTTACTTTCAAAAAGTGTAAACCACTTGCATTCGCGAATGAAAGTAATTCCTAATAAGACGCTTTACAACATTTTTTACTTCAGTGTTAGGATATTTGAATTTTATGACGGTAAAATATTCTTTTTTGTTTACAAATTCCGCCAACCCGATGAACTCTTTTGTTACAAAGCTAGAAGTCAATATTTCGTACCAAACTATCAATATTTACCGCACGGAAAAAGTAAAAATCGCGCACACACTTAAAAGAAAGAATATAATTGAGGACTTCTGGACAAGAAGGCGACAGGCGCTCGAAGACGTGTAAAAGAATGGTCCACGCTGTGACGTCTATATCAAATGTGAAATTCCGAATTTGAAGAAACCTTTGATATAGTTAGATAGCTCTTGAGAAATAAACTTGACTCTTCACTTACAGTTTTTCTCTCGGGTTGCTGATTCCCCAGTAGAAAAAATAAAAACTCACTTTTTAAATTGAAAAAACCATGTTTTTCATATTAAACTCGCAGTAAATAATTCTTTTATCAACGAATTTACACATTCCTTCTTGCGTTTCATTCGTGACACTCTAGCGGCAGTGACAGTGTCTAAAGAAAGGTCCAAAGTTAATTCCTAATCTATGTTTATTCAATCCGAATGAAAAACCATGTTTTTAGACTTTCACATTAAAAAGGGATCGAAGAAATTTGAGTTTACGAAAAACTTCCTGCGAACAATTTTTCCACTAATGTATTGGTCAACTTTTTGCAAAATCTCAATTCGATTGAATTTTTAGTTTTATCATTATAGCGAGTTTATTATGAGCTTGCGATGCGTCATGACAGGATTTTTCAGGGGATGCCGGAGCGCTGACGAGTGCGAAAGAAAGACAAAGCAAAGGTTGGGCAAGGACGATGTTCAATGTTTATAGAAAAATGTTGAACGTTTCCCGTTTGTTTTCTTTCTATTTTTGGCTTTTCTTCTACACAAAGGTGCATTATTCGCAAATTCTCAGAGTTTTGACGTTCCTACAGAGATTTTTATATGTAAAATTACTTATCAGTTTTTCTTATCATGACTTCTATTGAAGCTTGTTAGAATAGTCATTATGGGAATGTGTGTATAATATTGTCTTATTAAGATGAATAAATTTAATATTGAAAATGATTCCATTCTCGAACTTTACATCTTGTTGCCTTTTCAAATGGATTATTGATGCTAGTGAAGTGAAATAACCTAGAGGGTGCTGCCGACAAAAATTACTTTTTTCTGAAGCAAATTGTCAGGCCCTACACAGAATATTGTCTTTGGATGCATAGCATTTTTCCATTGGTAAAAGTTGCTGAAGAATTTAGAAATTTTCCTGATGTTCGAAGTAAAATCTTTTTTTCAAAATGGAAATATCAATATTTTATAGTCAACATTCCTCTCTTTTGTAAATACAAGTGATTTACAGTAAGAAAAAGGAAATTTTCTACACACAGTTTTCTCCGTGGATACATATCCTTTCGTTGAGTATATACATCTATGATAATTTTAAATTTTATCAAAATCTTCAACAAAAATTACAACCTTTTTTCAATACTAAAAATTATTACTTTCGCCATCATCATTAGAAAATTTATTTACTTTAAATATTAAATTTAAATGTCATGTTTATCTTTGACATTTTTTCGATAAAAATTGTTATTCAAAAAATGTTTTACATTCGGTATTTGTAGTTTCAGCTTTTCATATTACAAGTCATATTATATCTTATATTATATGAATCAAAATTGGAAGAACGACAGCACTTTGAAAATGAACAAAAAATTTTGAGTTTTGAAATTCTGACAGTTCCAAGAGTTCTGATTAGAGTTCTGATTTCTCAAAGGATAGTTCTACAAAAAACGGTTATGGCACTTTTCAATAGAAAGAAAATTGGAAGAACTACAGCACTTTGAAAATTATTGTTCATTTTCAAAGTGCTGTGGTTCTTCCAATTTCCATTCTATTGAAAAGTGCCAGGACCATTTTTTGTCGAGCTCTCCTTTAAGAAATCAGAACTCTAATCAGAACTTTTGGAATGGTCAGGATTCCAAAACTCAAAATTTTTTGTTAATTTTCATGTCCTGTAGTTCTTCTAATTTCCATTCTATTGAAAAAAAGCCATAACCCTTTTTTGTAGGACTCTCTGTGGAGTAACCAGACCTCTTGGAACTGTCAAAATTTGGAAACTCAAAATTTCTGTTCATTTTCAAAGTGCTGTAGCTCTTCCAATTCGGATTCTATTAAAAAGTGCCATGAACATTTTTTGTAAAACTCTCCTTGGAGAAATCAAAACTCTAATCAGAATTCTGGGAACTGCCAAAAATTTCACTATTTGAAAACTCGCCGATAGTTCGTAATTTGTAAGTGTTCTAACTTTGAGATTTTCGAGTTTTTTGAAATTCTGTTTTTTGAGAACTCCAGAATTCTTGGGGAACTAAAAGACAAGGCAAAAAAGAAGAAATTCTGAAAATTGGGGGGGGGGGGGTTGGCTGTTTTTTCAATTAGTGTATTCATCATGAAACTGGGCAGAATTATTCCCGAAAACCATCAGAAACTCTAGAACTACCCTTATTGTATTCAGAACTCTGAAAAAAGTAAAATTCTTAAAAGTGGGGAGGGAGCGTGAAGTTAGTCCCCAATTTTTTGAAAGTAGGTTTTTGACTTCCTAAAGGTCAGAACTATTGCTGAAATACATCGAGAACTCTGGAACTATTGGGACTATTGTTTCATAGCAATTCATACGTCGAGAATTGCCTGGTAACCATTTTAACTACCTGGAATATTAAGGCTTTTCAAAAACATCGCTAAGAGGATTGATGTCTTGTATACATTCGAAAATAGATCCATGAGCATAATTTCTCCCAATTTTCTTGTTCTATTTTCCTCTTAAGGTGGAAAGATAGAAAAATTGTATTTTTTGTAATGATTTCATCCACTCAGGTCAATTTTTATTTTTTTTATCATCTGCAGAAAGCACTCTGAGACTTGCTTAGGAAATCTGTGGACCGAATGGAAACATGAATATTTTATACGTTTTCCATTATGAGCTGATATTCGTTATTTATTATTCATCCTATGATGTGTTGTAAGTGATGTGTAGAAAATTTATAATCATGCATTCGCTTATTCCACAGCTTGTAGAAAGAAAGCTCTTATCTTATTTCCAAAGTCAATTATTCACTTTCAAATGTTTTGAGAAGTTACATGAACTGATACATTGGAAACGAAATCGTAGAGCAAAACAAGAGCAAAGGAGTTATAACTGTAGAAATTCAATGTTGATATGTTAAAATTCAATAATAGAAGAGGGATGATGTTTGATGCTGGAAAATGAATTTCCAGTTTCATACACAATTAAGTATTCCGAAAATTCCAATGAAAATTTGTTGAAAGATTCTTCAACTTTGAACTTTTAGATTTTATTAACGAACAAAGGAGTTTTCCTGTTGAGTTTAGAAGTATTCTTTGCTAAATCGATGCTTCATAAAAATATTGCTGAACTAAACTCTCCTGCAAATTCATCTCCTCCCTGCGCGTCATGGTATGAGAGTGTATGTATATCTACACGCACAGTTGTGAGGATATTAATATACGTGTATACTTTCGTATGCGTGGAACAAGAAGTGTACCAGCTGTAGCAAACCCAACATCAGGTCTTACAACAGCCGCGAGCGTAATTATGTAGGATACATCAAACTCTTTGAGTTTCACCCTTGCTTCTTCACTTTACTTCACTCCAACTCTCTTTCCACTTGTTCAGAATTTCGAAAGTCCCTGAGGATTTTATGATTTATCGAAGCGAGAACAAAGTGTTATGAGCTTTCTGTGATGAGGGATTGGATATCATAAGACTGCGTCAAGAATTAATCTGATTATTTCCTATACGGAGGAAGAAGTACGGTACGTTTGTGAGAGGTGATTTTTAGCTCAAAAAAATTTTTTCACTCGCTCCGCTCGTGCAAAAAACGTCTCATCCGCTAAATAATCACCTCTTTCACGCGTATCGGACAGTATTTTATACCACGAGAGCCAAAAAAATTATTTCAAAGTTGAAATTTTGAGGTAACGTTATAAACGTTTGTTCGAATCTAATAGAAAAGATCCTTTCATCTAATGGAACTACAACAAACAATTTTTTTCCAACACAGAAAACCGTGGTTGTATAATTCTTTGCATCCCGTTTTATAGAACGAAAGCTTGTATTGTACCTTCATTTGTTTTCGTGATTTTAAAATACTGTAACTACACTGAATTTGGCATATTTTTGAACATTTATTCAATTCCTTTAGACAAAGAATATCCAGCGCATTCCCGACGTTAGTTTGAATCAATGAGAGTATGACAGTTAAATAATATAAAAAGAGTAGCTAACGTTTACACAGTAAAGAAGTGGTTGGAATTTACCACATAAATAATTGTACATGAAAATACCAGTGATTGCTGTGGCAGTTTCACTAAAATATTTGAAAATTATTCTGACACTTTAAAATTATATACGGAGAGTAAAATTCTCGTAACCTCGCTTTCAGGGCAGTCGCTTTCCTGAAAATCTGAAGTTTGCTCTTTGCATAAAACAATAACACTATGCTTATGATTTCGCAATGTTTCGAATTGAATAATTTCAGTTTAAATATTCGAAAATTCCATGCTATAATTTTTTTTATTTGAATAATTTTATTTGGTAGGGTTTTAAATTGAATATGTTCTAAACGAAAGAGTTGAAAAATGATTGATTTCGAAGTATATCAAATTCTGATTCCAAAATTGAACGTTTTTAAGGAGAGTATAATTTCAAAATGATGGGCATTTAAATTATGTAACTTCTGATTCAAAGCATCTTTCAAATTTTCAATTGTAATGTAATGTAGTTTATTTCCTCCCCTGTATAAGGTTATACAATTTTCAACGTTTTCCGAATCAAGTTTTTTTCGAAATTTCATAACTCAGACATTCATTCAGAAATGTTCATATTTGACAAATACTGATTGAAACTTATTCAATTTCAAATTGAATGACTTGCTCCAGAATTCCCTGATTGATTAAAAATGTTCTGATTTGTACCATTTTTCAGTACAATTTCTTCAATTTTAATTGAAGGCCATATTCTAGAATTTTTAAACGCTTTGAAGTGAAAAATATGTTCTTTTTTGGGCTTCCTGATGAGTGATGCCCGCCCGTCAATCTATTTTATTTGATGGCGCCATCAAGCGTTTAAGAGTGGATTTACAAAATTCTTGTAAAATTCCCATCTTTCTCCTTTCATACGCTCCCCATGTGAATCGGATACACATGATCGATACCTATTGTAATTTTGAAGAAATCATGCAAAATTGCGTGATAATATCACTCTGAACACAAGATTTATCAAATTTATACAATGATATGTCTAAACAAAATAAACAAGAACAAATAAAGAATATTTCTGATCAAATAATTACTTGTTTGATCATGTATCAAAGAAATCATTACTTCGATTTATAAAACATTATTCTTATTGTGCATGATCTAAAAGTAGGACGAATGTAAATTAATGATGGACTGTAAATAATAAAGAGAGAAAAAAACAGTAATTTCAGAGCAATCACATATTTGGTAATGTCTATACATTCGAAAACAAGTTACGCTATTACCCCTTTCCAACACCCCCTTCCATTTTCCAAGTTCGTACCTTTAAACCCAACCTTGGTATAAGGACTGTCCGGACGTTCAGACTCAGCCCACTAATTTTGGAAGTCTTCCGGTC
>WSXT02143095.1:0-10438 GCA_011762715.2 Neuroterus valhalla
TTCATTCTCTTAGAATGAAACTGACAGTTCAGTCGTTGCTTGGAATGAAAGTTCATTCCAAGGAATTTAGAGTGTACGGCAGTAATTTTTCCTACTTTCAAAGATCTTGGAATAAAGGTTATTCAATTGAGGATGCTTTATAATTTAAAATTAGTAGGTATGTTACATCAATTCAATCAATAATATTCTTTAGTTAATTCATATACATTTTTGGAGTTGGAGCAATTAAAAAAATAAATTAGAATCTCTTGTATTACACGCAACACTCAGCCTAGCTGTAATAATCATATTTCCGCATAGAAGGAATTAAAGAGAAAATTTATGATGAAAAGTTGGTTTGTTTCTTAAGTATCTTTTTGCCTTGATTAATATTCTCCCATCAGTAGATCGTTTCCTCTTTAAAGATTTAATGCTTCCCTTCTTGGCTGTTCTTCTCCTCCGTACCTTCTGTTCAACTCGGCAGGACTACTCACTACCTACCGACTGGTTTCCTCCTCTTCTGGTGTGTTTCTTATCTCTCCAATCTAATAGTCCCAAAGGTGTGTCCAGAACTCCAGGTAGGGCTGCTTTTCTTGAGATTAAGTAGCGAGATTCGCCCGAAATCGTTTTTAGCTGATGCTTGCTTTGGGGGTGGGATGGAACAAAAGGTTGAGCAAAAGGAAGAACGAAATGAGGCACTCAGGAAGAGAAATAGGTATTGCGTAATAGTGATAATTTAGAAAGTAGGGGTGTTATAATTTCTCCCCTTTTCGGTTCACGATTTTCCTTGCTTCTTTATTTTTCTTTCTCAGTTACGTATCATGGTTAGAGTAAACTTGCAAGATAGTGTCTAAGAGTCTGAGTCTATTTGTCCAGATGTATTTGCCAGTAATGAAATTTCATTAAAATAGACCTATTTCCAAAATTTTCACCTTTTACAGGAACGATAGCAGCAATCCCTAATAGTAATATCTAATTTTATAAAATACTTTCAATTTTGAAGTAAAAAAAACGATCAACCATGCGCAAAAAAGTTGAACTTTCAACCCAAAAATATTCTTCTCCAAAGAAAAGGTTCATTTTCCTTCCAAACAGTTCATCTTTCGAACCAATTAGTTTAGTTTCTAATAAACTAGTCGAATTTCCACCGAAAAGATGAATTTTCAACTAAATAGTTAAAGTTTACGGCGAGGCTGGAACAAAACGAGTTACGCTCCCCCCGAAAGGGATTTGGCTTAATGGTAAAATAATCATTATAGTTCAATTTTTAACCAAAAAAATAAATTTTCTCCTAAGAAGAATAATGGTCTACCTAAAAGCGAATTTTCGACAAAGTGAATTATTTTCAGCGATATTTTTCAAATTTGAAACCGAAAACACGACTTATATACAAAAAAGTTGAGTTTCAACCCCAAAAATGTTCTTTTCTAACGAAAAAATAATTTTCCTATCAGATAGTTCAACTTGTAAACAAATTTTTGAATTTCCAGGTTTCTAACCCTTGAAGAATAAATTTCCACTAAAAAATAGAATGATCCAATTTTCAACGAATGGGATGAGTATTACAAAAAAAAAAAATTGATTTTTAATAAACTAGTTCAAATCTCAACCAAGTGGTTGAATTCGCAACCAAGAAAGATGAATTTTCAACCAAGCAGATTGATTTTCAACATAACTGTTGAATTTGAAAATTTTTCATTTCCTTTTTAAACCGAAAACAGTTGAATTCTACTGCAAGAGACGCAATTAGAAAGAAACTTGTTGAAATAACAACTCAAATAGAATAATTAGCAACCAAGCAGTTGAATTTTTAGCTAAAGGAGATGAAATTCAACCAAAAAGATCCACTCGTAACAAAAAAGATGAATTTTCGACCTGATGGATGATTTTTCAACCTTAATATTTTCTAGTATTAATTCTTAATCGGAGACGGGATAGTTAAATTATCGATTTGGAACAGCAGGACGGAATTTGAGGAACAAAAATGTGATTTAATGTTTGTACCAAAAAGTTATCCTTTTGAGCAAATGGTTTAATTTTGAACAAGCTACATAGTTGAATTTCACCGAGAAAGATGAAATTTTTACCTGATAGTTCAGTTCTGAACAACAACAAAAATTAATTTTCTCCCAATAAACATGATGTTCTAACAAAAAGACGAATATTCAACAAAATTATCTATTCTCATGGATATTGTTCTAATACAAAGAATTTGATTTTTCTACCCAAAACTATTATTTTTCCATGAAAAAGTCGAGGAAAAAGTCCTTTTTTGTTTCAAGTAGTTTATCTTTCAAACAAATAGTTGCATTTTTAAGTTTTTAACTCTGAAAGAACAGATTTTCACTAAAAATTGAATAATAAAATTTCAAACAAGAGGGTTATTATTAGAAAAAAATTATCTTCCAACAAAGTAATTCAACTTTTAACTTAGTGGTTCAATTTACAACTAAGGACGATGCATTTTAACTGAAAAGTTTGATTTCCAACCATGATAATGAATTTTCTACTAAGAAAAATAATGTTCTACTAAAAATGGCAAATGTTCAAGAAATTAAATTCATTTTCATTTAAAAACTGCATATTTGTAAAATATTTAATTTTTAAATTCTTATTTCCATTTTTGTATTCAGTTGTTGAATTTTTAAGACTAAGATAGAAGCAAATAGTATATTTTGTAGAAACAGATATGAATTCTTGAAGAAATATGTAGTAGTTGATATTATGATCAAACAAATTTTGATTTTGAATCCAAAAAATTTTGATTTTGAATCAGAACATTTTTGATTTTGAATCGAAAACAATTGAGTTAGAAAAAAAAGTGTGAAAATGCAACCAAAATAGAATAGATGACAAACAAACAGTTTCATTTTTAGCTGAAAGAGATGTAATTCAACCGGAAATATCCTCAATAAAAAAGACGAATTTGCGAATAAACAAATGATTTTTCAAGATTAATATTTTCAAATACAAATTTTTAACTGGAAATGGGGTGGTTAGATTATCTATTTGAAAAGTTAATTCTGCAAAAAAAATGAGTAAATTTTAAACCGAAAAGATGATTTCTCAACGAAGCATATGCATACAATAGTTGATATTCCAACGCATAAAGATTTTAACTTAAAAATATGAAAGAGTCCCAAACAGAAAAGGTAAATTCTAAACCAATTATTCGCATTTTCAACTCAAAAGGATAAATTTTTAACGAGAGAGATCTTCTTTTTGCCGAAAACAATGGATTTTCAACAAGAAATGAAAAATGTTCAATTAAAAACATAATTTTTTGCGGAGAAAATTACTAATCCTGAACAGACAAATTTTTAGTGCAACAGAGGATAACTTCCACAAAAAGGAACAATTTTTGAAAAGATCATGAAAGATTCAAATTTTCGTCAACGGTCACGTGCATTCAACTCAACCAAATATGACTCTTCACCAGTTACGCTTACTCCGTAAGAAATTATAGCTTAAGGCCATGTTGAACATGGGTCACGTGACCCAAATTATCGATTTTTTTTTGCAACAACTCACGTCCGCACCAAAATAGATATCGAGTTTATTTTTTGCGGAAAGCCTTAGAAAACAATAAACTACGTTGGTATACAACATTTGGTTCAAAATTTTGAAAAAAGATTCGCAAAAAATTTGTTTTTTTTCAAAATTTTGAACAAAATGTTGTATACAAACGTAGTTTATTGTTTTATGAGGCTTTTCTCAAAATATCAACTCGATATCTATTTAGGTGTAGACTTGAGTTGTTGCAAAAAAAAGATGTGGATAAGGTAGGAATCGGGTAAGTTTAACATGGCCCCTTGGTACAAAAAAATAGAGTTAACCTTCCCAATTTAAAATTGAAAAACGCTTCAATCAGATGGATATCTATCGACAAGAACCATTGATGAACATTTCGTTTATGATAAAATTTCCGTTAAAAAAAAATTGAGAATCAATTATATAGAGTTTCAAAATGGAAAAGTTATCAGTCTCAAGTTGCTTTACCACAAAAGCGGAAACACAACTTGGGTGGGCTAACGTTCAGAAAAGGCAAAGTGTGACGGTTGAACATATTCACACCAGAACGTTTGGATGTATGTAAATCAATTTATTAAATGTACTGTCTCTAGCTGTCAATAAAATAAACCAACTATTATTCTTTATTAATAATTAACTGATTAGAAGTGCAAGATCTCAATTAACTATAAATATCATCAACCAACAATATAGGGACACAACGGAGTTACCCCTCCACTTCATCGCGTGATTTTGCTTCCTGCGTATGAGTACACAGGTGATAGTATCTCATCGTAGTAGGTAATATCAGACAGCAATTCATGGGGGTTTTGGATATGAGAGTTTAGATACAGCGCACATGATATATTCCTAAGATAATATTATCTTATTTAATGCATCAGTTTTGCGCAGTTCCAAACATGTTTTAGGAGAGCCAAACATTATTTCACAATTAACAATTTCACTAGTAACTCAATTTTAATAATTTTCCTATTCAATTATTCATAAAAAAATAGTTAGAAACTATTCGAATAAGATATTGCAACCTTCAATTACAAAATATGAATTAATAAATAATAAATTTCTTCTCATCTGCTCGTGGCAGATATAATAGCAGCCATTCACTGCAAGAAAAACAGCAGACAATATGTTTTTCTTCATTGTAGCAATCTGCCATATAGGAACCACAAAATCACAATTTTGGCTCTTCTTTATGCGTCGCAACTTTTAAATTATACTCTCCAGCTTGGTGATTTTTTTTCTAGCAAAAAATTGTTTTCGAAGTCAAGAGCAGAAGCGAAATTTATGAATGAGCTGAGTTTATACTTTATAGTATACATATGCGGCGCCACCACATTTTGATGGAGTAAGAGAGGGAAACGAAGGAGAAAGAGGACATCCGAGTGAGAGAGAAAGAGAGAAAGAGGCGGAAGTGGCCCGTACAGGGAGGCTTCCGCTATATTGAGCTCGTGACACGACCACCTTGTTTTTTCTCTCTTGATCACGTCCCACACACGTGTTACTCCCTGAGTCTCTTGAAAAGAGAATACATACACCACTTTTTTCTAAATTGGGGCCCAAAGTGGAGGGTCTCACTTCCTTTCTAACATTCGGACCCATCCCCGCCTTATGCCCCCATTAAAATGGCCCATATTCCGCAATGCGAGGGTGCATACGATATTATTCCAGAGTTGGGGACGAAATTAAAAACAGGAAGTTTGCCCACCTACAGATTTCAATTTTTTTGTAAGGTTTTTACAATCTTCAACATATTCGCAATTCTGATATGTATATATATTTAATATGGGCATTCGATGCTATCGAATGTCTACATCAAAACTCGCCTTTCGGTAATCGACTGCATTCGGGAGTTTCGGTTTTCTGCAGTTTTCCACTCCCCTTACCAAATGATCAAATAGTAGGAGCTTAAGAGATTAAAAATCCCACAGGATTGAGTACGTCAGGCATTGCTTAGAGGTTCATTATGAGAGTTGGGGTGATTGGTGGTTGCAGAAAGGGATTTGAGTTCAAGGGTTAGATGTCTAAGGATCTCCCGTGGGAAGGGGGAATATAGAAATGTAAAAACCCGAAGAGGGTATACATGGAGTGGAAACCTAATCTATATTTAATCATAGGTTTATCCCAAAATCATTATTAATAATCTTCGTCGTGTATGCATTATGTAACATACAGAGATCACATATAATGTCACGCATGTTTCAGAAACGTTAGATACCCTCACGCGTTTTTTCTATCCTTATACATATAAGTTACCCTTGAAAAGGACACCTCCCTACGTCCTGAAAAGTGACGTCATATATGAACACTCCCCTAAAAATGTGTTTCAAATTTATTAACTTAAAATAAACCAAATTAGGACTTTGAAAGAACTCAACTTTTGAAGAATTAATATTTTGTAATTTATCATTTATTCGAAACCTCCAAATTCTTAATGTCCAATGCTTTAAGGTAATTTTGACTGGGACAAAGTTGCCTGCCGGGAAAAAATTGTTTTTTCGAATAAAAATCTCTATTCCTTAACAATTTTATTTCTGTTTTGCATTCAAAGGTGAAGAATAACAATTCAATCAATTAAATGCAATAGAGCCTTTGATATTTTCATTACATTTCCAAAAGAAAGCAATTCTCTCTGAATCTCCAAGTCTAATTGTTTGAATGAAGTATGTTCCAATCTTCTCCGAAAATTATTGAAGATAAAAAAATTTATTAAAAAATTCAAATAGCATCTTACTAACAAATACTTTTGTTTATATTATAAAGAATATTGTGTGCAAGAGGTTCTCAAACCACAGTGAACATCAGGATCAAATCTCTTGAAAACTTTTTTTTTGCAATGATATTCAAGGATTTTTGGAAACCATTGTCTTCGCCCATCGACAAATCCAGATTACTTTCCTGTATAGAAATTAAAATCGTGTGTATCTTTTAACACAAGGTTTTGTCCAACAAAATAGTCCATTTTACAACCAAAGTGATGAATTTCCAAATAACATTATGAATCTTCAACTGGAAGATTAAAGTTTCAACCCAGAAGATGAATTTTCAACTAAAAGATAAATATTAAAGTAAAGCACTCCATCTCTTAAAGATAAAGCTGAAAATTCCGACAAGAAGGTTAATTTTCTATTGAAAAAGATTAGTCTTCTGCTAAAAAATGGAAGAGGAACATTTTTATTTAAAAAAAAAATAATTTCAAAACAAGAATAAGAGTTTACTCCTCAAACAGAGCATCTTCAACTGAGCGAGTTGAATTTTCAAACATTCGAATTAATTTTCACCAAACCAGACAAATTGTTAAGCAAAATGTGAACTCTCAATTTCAAAATTTAAAAAAAAATTGTCGTTTGACCATACAAATGAATTTTCAACTACAACTATAGAATTTTCGATTAGAATGAGTAACAATTTCAGTTTGAAAAAAATTTCTAACAACAAAAAAATACCAATTTCTAACAAAATTTTTAAAAAAACTAACTTTCGAAGAAATTTTCACTCTTAAAAAAAAAGATAAATTTTCAAATAAAATTGTAAATTTTCAACTGTTGTAGTTCCTGAATTTCAACCCGAAAACGAGTTTTTAACAGAAATGACGAACCTTCAACTAACATTTTTGCCATAAAAAAATAATTTTAAACCGAAGGTTCTGACCTAAAAATTTACTTTTTAAACATAATTTTGGATACAGAGCGAAAAAAATGTATTATTTTAATACTTTTTTCGGATAATTGAGGAATTTCATTTTGAGGTTAGATTTATAATTCCTCATTTTGTAAAGACAGATTTCTATTTCTGGAAGGAGTACTATTCAAATGAAAAAATCGAGTTTTGAGGTTAAAACTTCGTTCCAACACCCTTATTCAATCTGTATAAAAAATGAGTTGTAAATTATCTAAAATGGGTGGATTTAATATGTGTATAATATATTGTGCTCATGTCATGAAGACCCCACTTCCCATAGGCAAAAAAAAAAAATTATCCCACTAGTAATAATAAAAAAGTCATATATAATTAATTAATTGTAACGTTAGACCTTATGAGAAATTCTTACTCAAATCTACGTTGACATTTGGTTAGGTTTCGATTCAAGAAAGATAATCATCAAAACGATATACTTACCCTCGTTCACATCACGAAAATTTTCTGAAGCAGCTACCACGCGTTGCTTTCGAATTCGTGGTTTACTAGGCTTTGGCATATTGTTAATTGCATATTATACACTGAAACTCAGATAACGAATATGAATTCCATTAACACCTGACAGCAAGGCAACTTCCATAAATTGGAACTAGGTGGCGTTCCAATACTTGAACCGGTCTGGCTCGGGCCGGGGCCATAGAATTATCCCGATTTGGCCCCGAAGATTTTAAACCGACCAGGGCCAGATCCATAATCGGGAAAATTTATGGCGATTTATGCTTGCCGCATCGTCTCATCTTTGGCTTGTTTACGTACTCGCCTCTAATTCGCCTCTGGCTCCTATAGCAAACTTCTCATTCACGTGAAACTGCCTATTTCTACTAATGTGCTTGAATGGAGAGAAATCCCAACATGCACATTCAAAATGACGGACTTTTTAAGTTTTTCTCTAACTGTCTATAAACTAATGCACAACTCCATCAATTTTCCAAACTGATCATTTTTCTGAATGAACGACAGTGAACGATCCCTTTGACTTGAAAACCACCATCACATTTTGACAGGAACGTATGAAATCTTAAAGAGAAATTGACAAAGGTACAAAGCCTCATTTCCGTATAGCAGTAACATATTGTGTTCGAGAGACTTGAACGATCGGCACAGCAATGACGTTGAACTTACCAGATTCATTCCCCATACTTTGACCTCAGAGAGTAGAAAGAAGATTGTTCATATCCCATAGCGACAAGATCAGTTTGATCTGAAGGGAATGCGAAACCATGTAAGATTATAAATTGTTAGAAGTAAATGAAGAAGACATAAACCCAAAGAAGAAAAGAAGCACCTGATAATACCACATTTCTTTTCTTTCCTCTGACTTCTGCATCTTCTATCATTCATCCCCTAGCTCGCTTCTGGGATTAGATTGTAAAAACTCGAAACCTCAAGATTGATCGAACGACAGCTCCATGTCGAAAGTTAACTCTGGGGAATTTGAGGGTCCATCCCTTGCAGATAATATACATTATATATATAAAGAGAATACTCACTGAGGTAGCACATGGGAAATCCGGATGTGGCCATTTACTTTAGGGTTTACGTTTTCGTTAAGGCCATCACGTTTTTGGTTTCACGCAATGCGTGTTAAACAGAAAACGCATCTGCGATACCACTGACACCAGGAAGTCAATTCTCTGACAGGAAATTTCGCTTGATATGAATGCCATATTTTTATATCCGCCAAACTTTTATTATTTCATTTGAATGCAGAAATGCCGAATATCGCTTATGTAAAAATTATCTGCAACTGTTTTTTTGAAGTTTTGATCCCATTGAATTCATATATATTGGGCACATTTGGTAAAATTCTTGATCAGCTGTTTTCAAGCTGTTAGCTAACATTCGAAAAGAATGAAAGGAATTATATGGGTAATTCCCCACAGATGGGGAACTTTCGGGTCCAAGGGCTATATTACTGAAACTATTGGTTGTAAAAATCTTAATTTTAGTACCTTCCAACAAGTTCGACAGTAAAAATTGAATTAAATGATCATAACTCAGAGTAAGCAAATATTACGTGGCCAAAAAATGGCTTTAAAAGATTTCCACAAATGCCTGAAGCATATTTTGTAGCCACGTATAACAAAAAAAATGATGTAATTAAAAAATATATTCCTGAAGGTATTGAAGTTTGATTGAAAAAGTACCATTTTTATTATAAATATCTCAATTTTAATGCAAATATTATGCACGCAAGTATAAGTGTCCACGAAAACATTTCTGTGGTTGCGTCGATGCATAAACAGCGATCATTTGACAACTCTGAATACCTTTTCGGGACCAGCTTTGGCAAAAAATTGAAGAAAAAACCGCTCACTACCCATACCTGCAAGTTTAGAATGGGAAAATTGAAAACTTTCTTCACAAATCAAGAAAAAGTTTTTGAAAACCTTGCCTATTTTTATCAGTATCCATCGACGTAATTGACAATTAATTCTATATTTGTAAACAAAATTTAATGAATGAAGAATAAAAATATATATCAGAACGTGAGAAAACAAATCGCAAAGGATTTTCAATGCATTCTGCTTTGAAACTTTAGGAACACTTTTTGTGTTGTTTTCCATCGACGTAACCTTACTTTCAGCTTGTCCAGGTAGCACGAAGAATTTTCACAGAAAAGTAATGATTTTTCGATAAATTATTTTGTTTTAATCATAGAAGCACTGAAATAAACAAAGAATACAATTTTCATTATTAAAACTGGAAAAATATTCTTCTCATTTGGGAACTCCTCGACTTGTTACAATCCTGAATTTTGTTTGACAGATTAGCAGAGGTTAGGTTGGTATAATTCAGCTTAATTTATCTTCAAGACTGAATCTGATTGAAAGTGTGAACTTAGAATTTTTAACGTGCATATTATGTTTTGTGAAAACTGTGTTTCGTGAAAATTGTAAACGTGGAAATGGTCTTTATTTATCAATTTAACTGAATGTAAAAATATATATTATTAAATTTTTCATGTAAATGGTGTTTATTTATAAATTAAAACGTTCCATACTACGTATAATTATGTTTTTAGTAGGAAAATATACAGCGAAGTGTCCATATAGGTGAAAATCAAGAATCAAATTTACTGTCAGAATTTTCAAGAGAAGAAGCAAATGGATAAATTAACCCTTTAACGCTCAAATGGCCAAAATTTCAACGTTAACTTCAGGCTCGTGCCTTTCAATTATAACCCGTGTAGAAATAATATTGGGATACATATTCTTATGTAAAAAAATCT
>WSXT02143106.1:0-10438 GCA_011762715.2 Neuroterus valhalla
ATGCAAAAAATTCCCTGTTCCCGGTTTTCCGCTCAAGTCGCAACCCTGAATTATTATCAAGTTTACTTTCAGTCGAAAAAACTACGTAGCAAGGGGGGGGGGGAGAGATCATTGAGAATTTCTACGCTTTCCTAGGGAAGGGGGAGAGGGTGTCGGAAGTTGACTAGAATTCGGCTACTTAGTTTATGGAGGACTCCTAACTGAACTCTAGGATCGGAATGAATCCCATTATCAATTTGAATCGAGTATAATCGTCCCTAAGAATTTAATTCCGGGTTTCTAATTAAGTTTGACAAGATTCATCGATACGATTCAATGGATTCAATCAAGAATTTATGATCTTACAATCGTTTTTCTTGAGGGGATTGGGGATAGCTTCGGGCAGAACTGTAACCCCAGTACCAATTTCCAGATTTAGATCAGTCGAGTGATAAGATGGATCGAAGTAAGGAGGCTCCCTTGGCACGAATCCACCTGCAGAACGTCGATTCCTTGTTAAACGAAATAATAAATTTGTTCCGGATCTTCGGAACAGAATATAATACCTTCGGTTTCAACTGGTGGACTGAAACGATTCTCTTGGGTGACCATATCGTAGAATCTTGAATCTGTATGTATCAATTCTGGAGGTACTCCGACAGCACCAGAAGGATATCCGGTGACGGGTGACGGTTCGTTTTTGTCCTTTACTAGTGCATCTGCTGCTACGAATGGAATTATTCTGAAATCCAACCACAAGAGTTTTTTCAATATTCCTCTTCCTAAATATTTTTCGGAGTGTTTTATTTGCTATCAGCTGAACTATATCGAACTTTCTTTCGAATGGCACTAACAGTATTTTAGGATGATAATGAAAAGGAGAGGAAGGGCGCTCTCTGCAGGAAAATAGGTTCGTTTTTTCAAATGATATGGAATAACCGATAAGGCATTATGTTTTATTGTTGTGGTATAAAACTGTGTTGCAACATATAATCGAACATTAGCAGAGGCGGGTTTAGGATTTTGGCGCCCCTGGGCAAAAATGAAAAATGCCGTCTTTTTTTCGAACTGACCATAAAACCGAAGCAATTTTTTAACATTTCATCACGGTGATACATTTCTTGTCTGAATTTAATCTTTAGGAAAAGATTTTAATTATCCGAGACCGTATTTTCATCTCTATTCTTTTCTATTTTCTATTTTTCTTTCTTTATTTCTTTCAGTCCAAAATTTGCCGCCCTTGGGAATTTTCCTCTCCGAGGCAGTGCCCATGTTGAACCTTAGGTAAATTCACGTCTGAACGTTAGGTATAAAGATTGATGGAAATATACTATTTTTCGTCTCATTGCATTGAAAACGCGTCTTTTCGGTCGTGTTTGCCGTGCGCAAGATAATTGTCCGCCTCACGAACGAAAGGGTGGTGGTTTAAGCGGTCAGAGTGCTTATGGTGGTCAAAGCGGACAAAGGAATGGTGGTCAAAGTGGTCAAAATGGTCAAGCGGTCATAGTGGTCAAAGTGGTTAAGATGGTCAAAGCAGGCAGACTTGTGGTGATCAAAGTGGTCAAGTTGGTTAGAGCGGTCAAGGTGGTCAAGTTGGACATGGTGGGCAAGGTGGTCAAGGTGGTCAAGGTGGTCGAGGTGATCAAGGTGGTCAAGGTGGTCCAGATGGTCAATTTGATCAAGGTGGTCCAGTTGGTCAATTTGATCAAGGTGATCAAGGTGGTCAAGGTGGACATGGTGGGCAAGGTGGTCGAGGTGAGCAAGGTGGTCAAGGTGGTCCAAGTGGTCAATTTGATCAAGGTGGTCCAGTTGGTCAATTTGATCAAGGTGGTCAAGGTGGTCAAGGTGGTCGAGGTGGTCGAGGTGGTCAAGGTGGTCAAGGTGGTTGAGGTGGTCGAGGTGGTCAAGGTGGTCGAGGTGTTCAAGGTGGAAAAGGTGGTCAAAACACTCAAGGTGGTCAAGGTGGGAAAGGTGGTCAAGGTGGCCAATGTGGTCAATGCGGTCAAAGCGGTCAAGGTGGTCAAGAAGATCCTGGTTTCCGCCCCCGTTCATCTTTAATACCATTATTTCAATCATTCCTCAATACAAAGGTACCAAATCTCATGTGATACAGAAAGACCGAAAAGACTTGTCTTCAATATAATCGGTCTAAAAATAGTATGTTATTACCCGTGTACGATAGGGTGGTCCAAAAATTTTTTTTTCGAATCTTCTAGATTAATACTACATAGTTGCGGGTTTTTCCTGAAATTTTCAACTTTTCATCACTTTTCCATCAGATTAAAGTAGCAATTAATTCATGTTTAAAAAATAATTGTTTAAACACTTTATTATCATTGCCGATAATATTTTCTTTCCTCAATGATAAAAACTTGCGGTTTTTTCTGAAATTTTTATCTTTCTGCCCACTTTTCACTTGAAGTGAGTTGATAAACTCTTAAGCTTTTTACCCACTTTTTACTTAGTAAGGTAATAAATAGTGCGAGTTAACAAACATGCTCATTTGAACAATTTATTATTGTATATAACCATTTTCTCCTACATAAGTGCTAAGAAGTTGTGGTTTTTTCTGAAATTTTCAACTTCTTGTCCACTTTAGACTCAAACTAAGTAATAATTTGATTTCATTTAGCACAAGTAATTGTTCAAACAAATTGTAAATGTCTATAGCTATCTTCTTCTAGATTAATACTACATAGTTGCGCTTTTCCCTGAAATTTCAAACTTTTTATCACTTTTCAAATAGATTGAAGTAATATGTAATATGTAATTTTTTTTTCAAATTTCTATTTTTAAGTCGAAAATTCAACTCTCTAGTTGGGAGTTGAACTACTTTTTCCAAAATTCCATTTTTGCGTTAAAGATCCATAATTTTAGTAGAGAATCCAAAATTCAAATTCTACTGAATAAAATTTAGCTTTTTTCGAATAATTTTTTTTTAACTTTGGCAAAAGAATAAAAATAATTTATTTAAAACAATAAATACTATTTAAAATATGATTCTCCCTAATGTTTATTTATTATTCGTTCACAACTAAAAGGTAGAGCAAAGTTAAACATTCAAGAAAAAACCACAACTTTCAAGCACCAATTTTGAGAAATTGCTTACAAAATTATTTTGTTGAAATTAATTAATTATTACTTTATTCTAATTGGAAAGTGATAAAACGTTTAAAATTTCAGGAAAAAACCTCAACTATGTAGTAATAATCTAGAATAAGATAGCTATAAACATTTTTAATTTGTTTAAACAATTTTTTTTGGTAAATTAAATCAAATAATTACTTACTTTCAGTGGGAAACAGACCTTGCTTTGACTGATTAATTGGAAAATTCAAAAAAATCCTTGACTTTCTAACCCTCTTCTAATAGGAAGTTGCTAAAAACAATAATAACCTGTTTTAAAATCTTTAATTAACATCTTACTATCAATATAAAGTCGTATTTCTTGTACTTGAAACAATCTGCGTTAAAAAACTTCAAAGAAATCATGATTAGCGCCAAAAACTTTAAAAAACCCATTTATTCACTTATGGGGGTTTCTCGGGACCCTATAAAATAGACTTATGGCGGTGATATTTGAAAAGTAATATTTTATATGTGGATTCGAAAAACTTTCCAGGCGTTCTGCATAAATATCCGAAAAAAATTTTTAATGCATTTTTTGACCACCCTAGTGTACAAAATATTATTTTCTTTAATATAAATATCAACAAAAAGATCTTGTCTACGGGCATTCCAAAAAGTATTTCACATAATGTTTGTATACCTGACTATTTCCAGGAAGCATCCGTTGATTTTCATCTTTCAATATAGTCCAGTCAATTTAGTAAAAAACGTGGAATTTTCTCAAAAAATGACAAATTCAGATTTTTCAAATAATGATAAAAATATATTTCGGGCCACGGGCAAAAAAAAGTTGTTATACTTATTTCTTGCCACCTAAATAAAAAATTTTAGCCATCTCGTAGAAAACTTCACAAAATGATGATGACATTAAACCAAGAATTTCAATGATAAAAACATATCTACCAATATTTACCATATACTTTCATGAAAACTCTTTTATTTCTTGATGAAAAAATGGGGCATTCTTTTACAAATCGTACAGATTTGGACGAAAGTTGAACGACCCATTTTTGATTGAGCTAATACTTCTTTTGCGGGTTCTTTATCGAAGAAGAGAAGATTCGTATTTGAGGATTTTTTCATTTTGCAATTTTTGTAGAAATGAGAAGGGTTGAAAAATTGAGAATTTGAGGGGAGACTATTTTTTTTAAATGCATAACTCCTGTTCTATTTGAGTTAGAGACATTTTCTTCATTTGAAAGTGAAAAAACGAGCTTTAATAAAAAAATCAGCCCAAAAATATTATTAACAAATTGAAATTTTCTAAAAGAATCAAAATTTTAAAATCTATTTTTAACTAGTTTGACCCCCATGATTTGTGTTCTCAGTATTCTCATCGTATTCTACGTCAAATTTCCGATCGAAAACGATTTATTTCAAAATGATGAAATTATTATTACGATCGGAAAAAATGTAATGCGTCTAGCGGTGTCGAGCGCGGTACCCCACACCGGCGTGCGTATCACATTGCAAGGCCGATTTTCTTCTTTAATATCGTTCTTCTCTTAAATATGAATGATTATTATATATTTTTGAATAAATAATTTTATTTCATAGACAAGATAACTTTATTAAAAATTCAAGAAATAAATAAATAATAAGAAGGTAAAATAAACATCATTATTGAAAATGTAGATTACTTTATTAGGATTATTAGGATTATTATAAAGATTTCTTAATGAAGAGAGACAAGTTTGTTATAATACAGTTGGAATGATAGAGACGAATTTTCTAGAAAGTAGTTAAAGTTTCTAGAAGGTAGTTGAATTGTCAACCTAGGAAGGTAAATCCTAAACAAAGAATTTAATTTTCAATCTTAAAATTTAAATTTTCTACCAGAACAGATTAACATTCCCAATCCAGGAGGACAGCTTAAATTCAAAATCATGAAATATTTACAAAAAAAGTATTGGAAGATTACCAAAAGAGTCAATTATTAAAAAAACTGATCTAATCCAAATGGACAAATCGTCTATCCAAGAAGACAAATTATGAAAGTTATAATTTTTCTCAAGAAAAAAGACGAATCTGCTAGAAGGTCATCAAAGCTTCTAGAGGGTTGTTGGATTTTCACCTGTGCAGTTGAATCCTCAAAGAAGAAGTTAGTTTTTAACGTTGAAATATAAGTTTTCTACCAGAAAAGATGAATGTTTTTAATCCAATCTTTTCTGGTTGAAAATTTATATTTCAACGTTAAAAACTAACTTTTCCTTTGAGGATTTACCTGTACCCTCTAGAAGCTTTAATTGCCTTCTATCAAATTAGTCTTTTTTTCCTAGGAAAAATTTATTACTTTCAAAGTTTGTCTTTTTGGATAGACGATTTGTCCATTTGGATTGGATTAGTTCTTTTTATTATAACTTCTTTTGTTAATAATTTAATGCTGTTTTGTTAATATTTCATCCTTTTGGATGTAATTTGTAGAAGCTTTGAGTACCTTTAAGAAAATTCGTCTTTTTTGTTGAAAAAAAATTATTATTTTCCGAATTCGTCTTCTGGGATGGACGATTTGTCCATTTGGATTGCATCGGTTTCTTTATATTTGCCTTTTTTAGTAATCATTCAATACTGTTTTGTGAATGTTCTATGACTTTGGATTTAAGTTATCCTTCTGGATTGGAAATTTCCATCTCTTCTGGGAGAAAATTTTAATTTAAGGGTTCAAAATTAACTTTTTTGTTTAGGGTTTACCTTTCTAGGTTGAGAATTCAATTACCTTCTAGAAACTTTAACTACCTCCTAGAAAATTTGTCTCTTTTCTTACAAAAATTTATTA
This sequence comes from Neuroterus valhalla, assembly GCA_011762715.2. Classification (NCBI taxonomy): domain Eukaryota; kingdom Metazoa; phylum Arthropoda; class Insecta; order Hymenoptera; family Cynipidae; genus Neuroterus; species Neuroterus valhalla. The sequence continues at coordinate 5,885 of WSXT02143106.1, forward strand.
ATTCATAAATTCGTCTTCATGTATAGGCTTTAAGTTTGATATTCCAACTGTATTCTAACAAACTCGTCTCTCTTGATTGAGAAATCTATATAATAATCCTATTAATTCTAATGAAGTGAACTATATTTTCAATAATGATGTTTGTCTTTTCCTTCTTATTATTGATTTATTTCTTGAACTGTTATTAAAGTTATCTTTTCTAAGAAATAAGATTATTTATCAAAAATATATAATAATCATTTATATTCAGGAGAAAAACGATATCAAAAAAGAAAATCGGCCGTGCAATGTGATACGCGCGCCGGTGTAAGGTACCGCGCTCGACACCGCTAGATACATTAAATTTTTTCCGATAGTAACAATAATTTCACCATTTTTAAATAAATGTTTTTCGATTGAAAAATTTGACGTAGAACACGATTAAAATACTAACAACATAATTCATGGGGGTCAAACTCGTTGAAAATCGATTTTAAAATTTGGATTGTTTATAACAATTTCAATTTGTTGATAATATTCTAGAAATGATTCTTCAATCAAAGCTCGTTCTTCCACCTTTCAAATGAAAAAAATAGTGTCTCTATCTCAAATAGAACAGGAGTTGTGCATTAGGAAAAAATAGTCTTTACTCAAATTCTTAATTTTTCAACCCTTCCTATTTCTCAAAAAATTGCAAAATAAAAAAAAATCCTCAAATACTTATCTCCTCTTTTTCGATAAAGAACCCGCGATAAAAGTATTAGCTCAATCAGAAATGGGTCGGTCAATTCTCTTTTCGATTTGTAAAAGAATGTCCCAAATATATAAATCTTGTTTTTCCAAAAGAGACCCCTCTGCATGAGGTAACGGACAACCACATTGGATGGGAGAATCAATTTGGAGAAATATGTACCAATGGTTACAATATAATCTTCCGATTTCTCAATTTTTTAGAAATAATGTACAAAAATCAACCTTTCCAAAAGCGTAATACAGTTATTTTGATTCTCACAAAATATTTTTGGGATGCTATATTAAAATTTGAATTGCTGTGGTTCCAGTTTTTTATATCAGCGATAAAATCAAAATTTACAAGAATTTGAATGAAAAATTCATTTGAGTTTTTCAGAAGATTTCTTTTTAGATTCCCTTTTTTATTGATCCAGGTTGCCCACAAACAAATTTTCAAATCAAGATATATTTATAAATACTAAAAGAAGGAATCGGAATTTAGCAGAAAAGGTTTTCTTCGGAAGATCGCCAAAAAACTAGATCACAAATAGTGAATTATGAAAAATTCTCGAAGAAAAATGATAGAATAAAATCGAATTTGATTATTTACCTAACGTTTGGTAGTGATGGAGGTAAAGTTGGCTCGCTGTAATCGTATTCGTAATCGTCGCCCTTCTGTCGATGGGTGATATTCAGAATGGCTTCGATTTCCGGTGCAATCGTCCTCACGGGATTGATCGTCACCCCTTGAATATGTCCGACCGAAACGTTTGTTTTTACGGTAACATTCATCACCAGAATGTCATCCCGCATCAGGATAGTCGTGGGCGAACCTGTTACTAATGGAGCCTGAAACAATTTCGCGAATAACTCAAAATTGTCTATGTTTGGCAAACGTCACCTGATATCGGAAAATACGAATATTTGTTGATCTGTGATTATTCATTTATCATGATTTATAGTTTATTAAAAATTATCAAAAACAAATTCAAATTATTTAAAAGGAATATTCTCCTTAAAAAGTTAACAAACAACTCCATTTATCGGGGCTCGATTTCTCATTGATGAAGAACAAGTTTTTGACTTCATCACACAAGCCCTTGAGACCTCTCATTTAGAGTGCAAAATTTTGGATTATAAATAGAATTCATAACTGACTAATTGGTCGTTCTGACGTTTTCCTTATTTACTATGGCGGGTATCAAAATTTATGAAGCAACGACTTGAAAAGAAAAAAAAAACAAAAAGAGTCTCTCCTGAACAAGAATAAATGCAAATATATTGATAAGAACTATTGTCCAAGTCGTAGGAAAATATAGAGTGAAGAAATTAAGCATGACAGAAACATGTACATCAGGGTGGTCGAAAAATTTTGTTTTCGAATTTTTATGCGAAACGCCTGGAAATTCGTTCGAATCCACAAATTTCAAAATTCACCATTCCTCGCGTTTTTGACGCTAATTAGGATTTTTTTGCGGTTTTTAACGCAGATTGTTTCAAATACATAAAATACTACTTTATACTGATAATTAGATGTTTATAAACATTGTTTAAACAATTTATTATTATTTTCAGCAACTTCCTCTTAGAAAAGGGTTAGAAAGCTTTTTCTGATTTTTTCAACTTATTTTCAACGTTCCAGTTCAAGAAAGACAATAATAAATTGAAGATATCAAAGATATTTGTTTAAATAATTTGTTATTAGGTATAAAAATATTCTCTTAGAATAATGCTACAAAGTTGCGGGTTTTCCTGAAATTTTCGAATTTTCGTCTACTTTCCACCTAGAGTAAGTAATTATTTTATTTAATTTAGCAAAAATAGTGGTTTAAACAAATTGTATATACTTATAGCCATCTTCTTCTGGATTAATACTTCATAGTTGCGGGTTTTTCCTGAAATGTTCCATTTCTATCACTTTTCAATTAGATTGAAGGAAAAATTAATTCATGTTAAAAAATTATTGTTTAATTATTATTGTTTCTGGCTCTCTGTGCTAAAAAGTTGCGGGTTTTTCACAACTCCTAAGCTTTTTGTCCACTTTTCACTTAGTGAGGTAAAGAATAATGCGAATTAACCAACATGCTTCTTTAGACAATTCATCATTGTTTATAACCATTTTATCTAAGATAAGTGCTAGGAAGTAGTGGTTTTTTCTGAAATGTATAACTTTGCACTGGATGGAATTTGGATAAAATTCAATGAGATTGAATTAGATTGGATTGATTTATATTTTCGGTTGTATTAGATTGTTTCTTATTTAAAATAAATTTTTTCTTTAAATATCAACCATTATATTCTTGATTGAAAATTTATGTTTCTAGGTCGGAGAACCATATTTTTAGTAGAAAATTCGAAATTCAAATTTCACTGAATGAATACAGCTTTCTTGTTTTAATTAATTTTTTTTTAACATTGGAAAAGGAACAAAAATAATTTACTCAAAACAATATAATACTATTTAAAATATGATTCTCTCTAATGTTTATTTATTATTTGTTCACAACTAAAAAGGTAAAGCAAAGTTAAACATTTCAGAAAAAACCGCAACTCTTTGGCACTAGTCTAAGAGAAGATAGCCATAAACAATAATTTTTTGTTTTAACAATTATTTTTGTAAATTAAACAAAACCTTTACTGACTTCAAGTGAAGAGTGAGCAAAAAGTTGGGAAATTCAGAAATACTCCCAAGTTTCTATCATTAGGCAAAGAAAATATTATTCGCAATGATAATAAATTGTTTAAACAATTATCTTTTTATTATGAATTAATTATTACTCTAATCTAATTAGAAAGTGTCAAAAAAATAAAAATTTCAAGTAAAAACCGTAACTATGTAGTATGAATCTAAATAAGATAGCTATAAGCATTTGAAATGTGTTTAAACAATTTTTTTTGCTAAACTAAATTAACTGTTTGCTCATTTTGAGTGGAAAGTAGACAAAAAGTTGAAAATTTCAGAAAGAAAGCCGCAACTTTGTAGCATTATTCTAAGAGAATATTGTTATAATTTTGAACAAATTATTTAAACTTGACTTTCTTACCCCTTTCTAAGAAAAATCTGCTAAGAATAATAATAAATTGTTTAAACAATTTAAATAGCCATCTGATTATCAGTATCAAGTAGTATTTTATGTATTTGAAATAATGTTTGTTAAAAAAACCGCAAAAAAGTCATAATTAGCGCCAAAAACTCGAAAAACCCTTTTTTTACTCATGGGGTTTTTTTGGAACCCTATAAAACAGACTTATGGGGGTGATATTTGAAAAGTAATATTTTATTCGTATTCTGTGATTAATCCTGAAGAGAAATTGTGAATTTCGAAATTGATTCACCTAATATTAAGAAATCTGAATAAAATTTACAAAAACGTCTTCTTTCATTATGGGAAATACGTGTTAAGCTTCATGGGGTTTGCGCCACCTCTAAGTTATATTAAAAAAAAAAATGCCTCTATTTTTTTGTGGTCTCATAGCTAGATGTCAGGGTGTACTGAAATAGATAACATGCAGAAAACTAACAGATTTGAGAACGAATAAAGGAAAATATGTGCATAAGAATTTATGTATAGCAGGTTCGTCTACGAAGAGTTTTCTTACTTTTTTGGGTCCATATGGATTCAAGTCACACTGCGGCATCTCTCACCTTCGAAAGTGGCAGAAGTGCGGCAAGTCTCCAGCATAATGCGATTTGCCATTTCGAGGTTATGTGACAATTATCCCCATGACGCGTGACAGGAGTTCCCCCCCCCCCCCCCCCCCGCACCCCCCCCCCCCAAAAGAAAAAAGACACGCGAACAAAGAAAACACAGTGCATTCAGTAACGTATGTTACTCGTCCTGG
>WSXT02143117.1:0-10437 GCA_011762715.2 Neuroterus valhalla
TTAATAGTTGGTTATTTTGAAGGTCTTTATAGTTCAAGTGAGTAAATAGTTTGGATATTTGCATCTTTGTTTTTTACTAAACAATAAAACCAACAATAAGAATATATTTTCCGTAAATATACCAGTCATCAAACAAATAGTCCGACTTCCGCGATTCAAACTTTGTTGTAAAGCTAATAACAATAAGGTATAAAATGTGTGAAAATTGCTTGAAGATTTTGCGAAATGCAAGAAGTTGCATTTTCATTAAATCTATGTGTCGTAAAACATGCTGGTACAGATTTTACCAGGTGTCATATATCTCTCCAAATAAATAAGTTGTAAGCAGAGGTCGTTGAAATATGAATCGGTTTATTATGTCAATGCTAGCCCGTAAAAGTATATTAGGATCGTTGACGCTTCTCTTTCATGTCACATTTCCAAGGAAACTTTTTCACAATTTTTTACCAGCTTATGTACATTCAAAATTTTTCATAATTATCAGGACAACAAAACTTGAATCGCAAAAATCGGACCATTTCTGCTTCTATTACAAAACGATAAGAAAATAGCAAATAGCAAAAATCGCAACAAGAGCCCGATTTTTGCGATTCGAACTTCGTCGCAAAGCTAATAACAATAAGGACCAAATGTTCAAAAATTTTCTTGAAAATTTTGCGAAATGCAAGAAGTTGCATTTTCGTAAAATCTATAGGTCGTGAACGATGGTCGTAGAAAATACAACCGGTATCATACTCTAAAATCAATTACGCTTTTTAGCGTATCGTCCGAGGTGGCGTCATATTCTAATCTCAATAACGCCTTTCAGCGTTACGGTACCTCAATACTTTTTCAGGATCAGATCTCTACCCACGAAATCTCTCTACCCTCGTATAAGAAACTTCGTTTCAAAAAATTGACATTCGATTTAATTTTCGTTTTTATGCATTCGATGAAATTGGATGAAAATAACTTTTTTCTTCGATTTGGATTCTTCCATTCAACGGTGACATGAACTCATAACAAAGGCAATAATGAAAGATAGCTCGTGAAACTGTTGTAACTAGTCGTAAAACTGACTGCAGGTTTTGAAGTTTACCACTTTCAATATACAAATATTATATATACTCTTGCAAACAGAATTGGCAGCTTTGCTCAAGTGCATCCAACTTCCTGTTAGCATATGTTGTTATAGATAAATGTTAAACATCGACGGACCGATACCGGTGAAAAAAGTATCGATACTCGATAGTATCGACTCCTTAAGTATCGGTATTGAGTATCGAAGTATCGAGTACCGAGTACCCGATACTCAAAGTATCGAGTAGGTATCGCCGAACACTACTTTGCGTTTCAACACGCTCTACGAGCACTGAAAATAGAGTTTTCAATAGAGGCGTTATGAAAAATATTCTTTCATAAACTTTTTAAGCTTTTTTGTTAACTCACGTCTTACGTTTGAGGTTAGGTCAAAGGGATAAGTGCCACGAACAGCAGCTGTGAGTACAGTGCACGTTGGATGAAGTATCCAATGCGCATACGCATTAGGGTGGTCCAAAAAATTTTTTTTTTTTGGAATTTTTATGCAACACTCCCGGAAATTTCTTTGAATCCAAAAACGAATAAATGCATTGCTTTAAAAGAGAACAATTATTTTGAGGTGACGCAAGCCCCATAAAGTTTAGCACTTATTTCCCATAAGAAAAATAGCCGTTTTTGTAAATTTTATTCCGAATTCTTAATATTGGGTGACTCGAGTTCGAAATTCACCATTTTTCTCCACAATTAGTCGCAGAATGCGAATAAAATATTACTTTTTAGATATCACCCTCATAAGTGTGTTCTATAGAATCCTAAAAAACCCCCATATGTGAAAAAATGGGTTCTCCGAGTTTTTTCCTGAATTTTTCAACCTTTTTTCAAAGTTTCAGTTGAAGCGAGGTAATAATCGATTGAAGTTAACAAAATTATTGTTTAACAAATTTGTTATTTATCATAAAAATATTCTATTAGAATAATGCTACAAAATCGCGGTTTTTCTGAAATTTTCAACTTTTTGTCCACTCTTCACTTAAAATAAGTAATAATTCAATTTAATTTTGCAAAAATGATTGTATAAACAATTTGGGTTCAATGTGGGTTCCGCACCGCCAAGAGCAACAGCTACTTAATACTCAGAGAACTTCAAAGAACTCTAGAGATACCGCGGCTCACGACTCTCCGTGGCCCGCCGAAGAAACAGATTGAAGTAATAATTAAAGTTACAAAAATGATTGTTTAAACAATGTATTGTCATTGCTAAAATATTTTCTCTGCTTTATGATAGAAACATGCGAGGTTTTCTAACATTTTTAACTTTGCGCCCTTTTTTCACTTAAACTAGGTTCATATTTATTTTAATTTAACAAAAACAATTGTTTAAACAAATCAATATTCTTTTTGGCCCCCTCCTTTCAGATTGGTGCTTAAAACTTGTGGTTTTTTCTAAACTCTGAAGTTTTTTGCCCACTTTTCACTTAGTAAGGTAATAATTGATGCGAGTTAACAAACATGCTTGTGTTAACAATTTATTATTGTTAATAATCATCTTCTCTTCGATAAGTGCTATACAGTTGTGTTTTTTCTGATTTATTTAACTTTGCACTGAATGGAATTTGAATGAAATTCAATTGGATTGAATTGATTTGATTGTTGGTTAAATTAGATTGTTTTTCGTTCAAAATAAAATTAGAATTTCTTGAAATATCAACCATTATATTTATAGGAGCAGGAATATATAGGAGGAATATATAGGAGCAGTCCAGTGAATAACCTGTAAAGACCTGATTTAAGAAACAACCCGCAAAATATCAGAATAATTGCAAATTTATAGCATTACGCTAAGTGAAAAGAGTTTTATAGATTAATAGATCGCTTCAATAAATATTTTATCAATATAAATTAATTATTACCTCACTGGAATTAAAGAGTTAACAAGTTTTAAATGTTGGAAAAAACCGTAAGTTTATAGCATTATTCGAGGAAAAGACAGTTGCCAATAATAATGAATTTTTTGAACAATTATTTTTCCAACCCAGATAATTCACTCAAGGTCAAGAGTAACAACAAAGTTGAAAATTTCAGAAAAAAACACGACTTTCTACCACTATTCTAAGAGAAAATTGATATAAACAATACTCAATTGTTTATAAAAATGTTTAATCATCTCCTTGCCAGAAGAAAAATAATATTTCATCATACCTCAATGGAAAATTCAACTTTCGATGCCTGTGAAGCGGGTCAAACATCGAGTTTTCGACCCTAGGGACGAAAGTGACAGATCAATGCAAATGGCGGTGTTCTGTGTACATTGATCTGTCACTTTCTTCCCTCTGGTAGAAAACTCGATTCTCGACTCGCTTCACAGGCATCTCCAATCGAATTTTCGATTATCGGTATGATGAAAAGAGCAAAACAATAGGAGATGCGATAAAAACGCGCGAATTCCTAGTTTTCACTTGCAGACCTTTTTTTATAAACATAATAAAATAGGTTTGTTATGATGAAACAATGAAAATGATTTTTTATTGAAATCTTATAACTACTTGTAAAGATAAATCGTGAATGACATGTCGCTATCTACATTATCATTGATTGTGTCGAAAATTTGCAAAATCATCTTTTTTCTCAAGGGATATACATTTTGAACTTGATGGCATTTTTGGAGCTTTTGAATATAAAATCTGTTATATGAGAGCTTGAAAACTCAAAATTGTAGACACTCTTAAGAAACGCTTCTTCAGAAAATATCAAAGCTATCACTTTTACGTCTGGAGTCCATTAACGAACTTTAAAATAAACGTGTAACAAAAATTTTCAATTTTATTGAATTTAAAATTTCAATATGCGAACAATCGTTTTGAATGGAATATTTTCAATATGATGAGGAAATCGTGATTTTATTGCCTTCTTTCTGCAATCTTTTGTCACATTTTTCTTTCACTTGCTTGCACAATCCGAAACAATTTGGGACACTGAACCTTTTTCGCAGTGAAAATTACAAAACAAAGGCATGAGACGGTTTGTTTACGTTCTTTATCACTAAAACGAAGGAAACAAAATAAAGCCTGAAAAAACTTGCGCAGCACAAATTTTCCTATTTTATTTATTTGCTAATTCACTGGAAACAACGAAATATCCTGAAATATAAAGCAGACTATTTTCTATCAGATAAAGGAGAAGGGATCTTTTTTGAATGTTTAATTTTTGAAGAGGCAACTCCTTTATAGGAGAGTATGCAGGCGAGAGTACTAACGTTGAGAAGCCCTTGATCCGCTAACGACGCAATCGTACACGGCATCACCTGTTTTCTTACAAAATGGATATTTCCGTCAATTTTCATTGAATTGACCTAAAATTTTCCAGAAATTTTCCTCCGATATTGAGGAACAAATGCCTCACCGGAAGTTGTTTCAACTTTGAAGTTGACTCGATACTTCTCTTCGTCGAAGCTAAGAAAACGTGCTTACCGTCAGGTCTCCGTTTGCAATTAATTATTATTAAACGATTGGCATTTTTTACTCTTTTTACCACATTGTAGGCGCCGCTAGGGTATAATGCATGTGTACACAAAATTTCAAAGAGTTTCAATGATATTCGTCTGAGTCGAGACGATTTATGTTTCAAAAAATAATTAAATGTGGCAACATTTTTTCATCACTCTTTCATTTTTATTATCAATAATATGAATGGGATTGAAAAACTTTAAATGAAAAAAAGTTTAGTAATATATTTCGTAATAATATTTTATAAATAAAACCATCAGGGAACGATGAACTCGAATATACTCTAATTATTACAGCCTTAAACGATTGTGTATAAAGCACAATGTAATTTGTAAAAACTTGAACTATTCCGCTGCGCTCAGAAATGAGCAGAAGCAATCATTTATTCAAGCTGAAAAATTTTATAAGTATTATTTTAATGATTCTACACTAGGGTGGTCCAAAAATGCATCACAAAATTTCTTTTTCGAATTTTTATGCAAAACTCTCAGAAATTTGTTCTGAATTATATTCAGAAATCTTAATATTAGAAAAAACGAGTTCGAAATTTACCATTTCTCTTCACAATCGATCACAGGATGCGAATAAAATATTACTTTTCAAATATCAAATTATTGTTTTTAGTAACTTTCTCTTAGAAAAGGTTTAGAAATTCAAGTTGCTTTCTGAATTTTTAAACTTATTTTCAACGTTTCAGTTAGAGCGAGGTAATAATAAATTGAAGTTAGCAAAAATAATTGTTTAAGCAATTTGTTATTATTCATAACAATATTCTCCTAGAATAATGCTACAAAGTTGCGGTTTTTTCTGAAATCTACACCTTTGTGTCAACAACCGATTTTTCACTTCAAGTGGGTTAATATTCATTTTATTCTAACAAAAATAATTGTTGAAACAAATTATTATTGTCAATACCTATCTTCTCTTAGATTAGTGCTAAACATTTGCGGTTTTTTTCCAAACTATTAGGCTTTTTATCAACTCCTCAATCAGTGTGGCAATAATTAATGCGAGTTAACAAACATGCCTAAAAAACAATTTTTTATTGTTCATGGCCATTTTCTCTTAGATAAGTGCTAAAAAATTGTGGTTTTTCTCTGAAATTTTGAACTTTGCTCTACCTTTTCAGCTATGAACAAATAATAAATAAACATTAGAGAGAATCATATTCCAAAAAGTATTGTATTGTTTCAGGTAAATTATTTCTGTTCTTTTCATAATGTTAAAAAAAAAAATTAATTAAAACAAAAAAGCTGAATTCATTCAGTGAAATTTAAATCTCGAATTTTCTACTGAAATTATGGATCTTCAACGCAAAAATTGAATTTTTGAGAAAGTGGTTCAACTCTCAACCAGAGAGTCGAATTTTCGAACTAAAAATATAGATTTTTAATCAGAAACATAATGGTTGATATTCAAAAAAAAAAAAATTCATTTCAATTAAAAAACAATCTATTGCACCCGAAAATTAAATCAATTCAATCTAATTCAATCTAATTGAATATAATTCAAATTCCATTCAGTGCAAAGTTTAACATTTCAGGAAAGAAAACAACTTTTTAACACTTATCTGAGAACAAATGGTTATAAACAATAATAAATTATTTGAATAAGCATGTTTGTTAACTCGCATTGATTATTACCTCACTAAGTGAAAAGTTAACAAAAAGCTTGAAGCAAGAAGTTAGAAGTTAGAAATTCCAGAAAAAAACGCAAGTTTTTATCATAAAGTAAAGAAAATATTATTAGCAATGATAATAAACTTTCCTCTAAATAATTTTTTTAACATGAACTACTTATTACTTTTTTCTAATCGAAAAGTGATAAAAAGTTAGAAATTTCAGGAGAAACCGCAACTATGTAGCATTATTCTAAGAGAATATTGATATAAATAATAACTAATTTTTTAAACAATTATTTTTGTTAACTTTATTTTATTATTACCTCGCTCTGACTGGAACGTTTGAAATAAGTGGGGGTATTAAGAAAAAACCTTGAGTTTCTAACCCTTTTTAGGAGAAAGTTGCTAAAAACAATAATAATTTGCTTAAACAATTTGAATAAACATCTAATTATAAGTATGAAGTGGTATTTCATGTACTTGAAACAATCTGCGTTGAAACAACCGCAAAAAGAACATAATTAGCGCCAAAAACTCGAAAAACCCATTTTTTCACTTATGGGGGTGGTATTCGAAAAGTATTATTTTATTCGTATTCTGTGACCGATTGAGAGGAGAAATGGTGAATTTCGAACTCGATTCATTTAATATTGAGATTTCTGAATAAAATTTACAAAAAAGCCTTTTTTCTTATAGGAAATACGTGTTAAACTTCACGGGGCTTGCGGCACATCTAAATATTACTTTTTTTCCAAACCAAAAAAATGCATTTATTTTTGTGTGTATTCGAATAAATTTCCGGGCATTTTGCGTAAAAATTCGAAAAAAATGTTTGTAATGCATTTTTGGACCACCCTACTCTACACTCCTAGAAAATTGCTAAAATGTTCAATCTGAACTTTTCTATCTTGTTTTTTAATGTACCTAAAGTAATGTAAATGCGCTTGCTGCTGTTTGGATAAAAATAGAGGAATGTTTCTGTCAACTATTTTATCTGAGATATTTGATGCTGTTTCAAGATCCCTTATGTGAGTGTAAGCAAAGAAAAACATCGTAAGTGCTCCAGCCTTAAAAAATCAGACTACAGAGAAAGTATCTTTCTTGCTTGTTTACTAACTTGTCCCTCAGAATCTGACTCTCGAAGGCCGAAACACTTTTAGTTTATTTGAATTTACACAAAACATGGATTCGAGCAACTTCACAGAGGGTTTCACAGGATCCTCAAAAATCTACAAATCTTCCAGCTCTCGTCAGTATTTGGAGAATAAAAACATACATTATTTCAATTTGATTTTGAGTTGTAGCATTTACAACGTGGTGAAGTTGATATTGAAGTACCTGCTGACAATAAATATACTGCAGATTTTTTCCTGTTTTTAAAAACTGAAATTTCCTAATCAAATATGACATAGCAATAGGTTAAAAAAACATTTGAATTAAGAATCCTGAAAAACATTAACTAGAAGTACCTAATGTTCAGATGCCTAATGAAATGTTTTCGATCACCTTAACGGTAGTAATTCCAAAGTTCTTAGTTTTTATTTGATTTTATATAGACAAAAGGAAGAATAAACACTCATTAAAGAGTTGTAATAGGATCTTGTAAAGTTTCAGCTGAAGCTTTCTTAGTAAACGTGTAGACATATACCTCGGCGGTTGTAGCACGTTTCAGATTAACACTTTAACTCTTGTGAAGATTATTCCTTCAAGATGAGATGTCCTTAGGAACTTCTTCTATTTCGTGAGAGATTTAGAGATTATTGCATTTTGGAATATAAGCTTAACAATTATTGCACTGTTTGTTAAAATGTTAGTGCATATTTTGAATATTATAAATGCTTACTAAGAAAACTTTTCTTTTTATATTTGTTCAAAAAATTAGTTTGCCGACACGGCAAAATATTTTTTCGGATTTTTTTCAACTAAATGGTTTGCAGAATCAGCGAAAATTTTCTGAGAGCCATACAAATTTTGTTTCCTCCAAATAGTGGAAAAAACAGTCCCCATAGTGCAAGCTATCAAACTACATTCGTAGAATATGGAATTGAAAAAACTCTGACTAGATTGCAAACTCAGAAAAACTTGTAAAACTCTGTAAAGTGTGCAATGTCAAATTCTACCCCATACATTTCACGAATCAGCTTTTTACTAATTTCGAGGATGACACACTTAGGAAAAATGAAACAATACATTAGTGTGTGAAATATAGATAATAATTATGGAAATTCTCTGAAAGATTTGCACAAACCTGCTTTACGTATTAAAAATCGTGTGTCGGGTAAGCATAGGTGGTCTAAAGGGTGGTCTAAAAATGCATCTGAAATCTTTTTTCTCGAATTTTTATGCAAAACGCCTGGAGGTTTGTTTGAATCCCCCAAAAAATTAACGCATTTGAAAAAAAATATATATTCAGAGGTGGCGCACGCCCCATGAAGTTTAACACGGATTTCCCATAAGAAAAAAAGACGTTTTTGTGAATTTTATTCAGAATTTTCAATATTAGGTGAATCGAGTTCGAAGTTCACCATTTCTCTTCACAATTAGTCACAGAATGCGAACAAAATATTACTTTTCAAATATCACCCACATGAGTCTGTTTTATAGGGTCCCATAAAACCCACATAAGTGAAAAAATGGGGTTTTCCGAGTTTTTGTCGCTTATCATGATTTTTTGCGGTTTTGTCTAAAAAAGATTGTTTCAAATGCATGAAATACTACTTTATACTGATAATTGGATGTTCATATAAATTGTTTAAACAATTTAAAATTGTTTTTATCAACTTTCTTTAAGAAAAAGGTTAGAAAGTGAAGGTTTTTTTCTGAATTTTTAGACTCATTTTGAATGTTTCAGTTGAAGCGAGTTAATACTCAATTATTGTAAATGAAAATAATTATTTAAACGATTTGTTATGAATTATAACAATATTCTGTTAAAATAATGCTACAAAGTTACAGTTTTTTCTAGAATTTCCAACTTTTTGTCAACTTTTCACTCGAAGTAAGTAATCATTTAATTTAGCAAAAATAATTGTTCAAACAAATCGTAAATAATATCATTGTTTATGATATTTTCTTCGCATAATGATAGAACCTTGCTGTTTTTTCTGAAATTTCTATCTTTTTGCCCACTGTTAACTTGAAGTGAGTTAATATTTCATTTGATTTAACAAAAATAATTGTCTAAACAAATTATTATTGCTTATGGCTACCTTCTTTTAGATGAGTGCTAAAAAGTTGCGATTTGTTCTGAAATGTTTAACTTTGCTTCATCTTTTTAGTTGTAAACAAATAATACATAAACATTAGGGAGAATAATATTTTTAATAGTACTGTATTGTGTAAAGTAATTTATCTTTATTCTTTTCCCAATGTTTCGAAAAAATCAATTGAAACAAAAAAACTGGATTCATTCAGTGGAATTCGAATTTCGAATTTTCTAGTAAAATAATGGATCTTCAACGCAAAAATAAAATTTGCAAGAAAGTGGTTCAACTTTCAACCAGAGAGTTGAATTTCCGACCTAAAATATAAATTTTTAATGGAATTATAATGGGTCACAAGAAAAAATTTTTATTTTTAACAAAAACAGTCAAATTTCGGTTTCAATTATTGAATCAATCTAATTAAATTTCAGTCAAATTACATTCGGTGCAAAGTTGAACATTTCAGAAAAAACCACGATTTCCTAGCACTTATTTATGAGAAGATAGTCATAAACAATAATAATTTTTTTTTAATAATTATTTTTGATAAAGTAAATTAAATGATACCTCACTTCAAGTGAAAAGTGGGTAAAAAGTTACAAATTTTAGAAAAAACTGCAAGTTTCTATCATTAGGCAAGGAAAATATTATTAGCAATGACAATACATTGTTTAAACAATTATTTTTTTAACATGAATTATTCATTACTTCAATCTTCTTGAAAAGTGAGAATGAGTTGAAAATTTTAGGGAAAAACCGCAACTATGTATAGCAATAATCTACAAGAATATATTTATGAACATTTACAATTTGTTGGGACAATTATTTTTGGTAAATTCAATTAAATAATTACTTACTTTAAGTGAAAAGTTTTGAATGGGACGTTGGAAATAAGTTGGAGAATTCAGAAAAATCTTGACCTTCTAACCCTTTTCTAAGAGAAAGCTGCTGAAAACAATGATTAATTCTTTAAATAATTTAAATAAACAGCTTACATGACTTTAGTAACGACAACGGGACTAGACTAATTAACTTCGCTACGTCAAAAAATCTCCTTATTAAAAGCACCTATTTCAAACACAGAAATATC
>WSXT02143128.1:0-24484 GCA_011762715.2 Neuroterus valhalla
TTGTAAAGGGAACGGAGGCCCTCAAACCCGTAAATGGGAAGAGATTAAATACATACATACATATATATATATATATAAATATAAAAGGTGGATTTTAAACCAGAAAGACTAGTTTTTACTAAAATGATGATCATTTAACTAGAATAGTTCAATTTTTGACAAAGAATTAATTTTCAACCAAAAAATATAATTTTTCAACACAATGGTTGAAATTTGAACCATAGAATAAAAAATTTAAAACAAAATTGGAATAGTGACATTTTCGGCTAAAAAAATTAATTACAAACCAACCGAAAGAGTTTTTAACTAGATTAATGTTCGACTAAAATAAAAAATGTTTAACTGTACAACCTGAAATGTTAACCGTAAAGAAGAATTCCTGAGGAACAATATTACCTTCCGAAGGAGAAGACAATTTTCTACAAAAAAACCGACTTTTCAACAAAATATGTGAAGTTTGAACGAAATTATTATATTTTCAATTAAAAAAGACAAATTTTTACCACATTGTCGAATTTCAAACTAGAAAAGATCAATTTTCCACTAAAAATGAAACAATTTAATTTTCAGTTGAAGAAATTGATTTTTAACCAAACTGATGAATTTGAAGATATAATGATTAATCTTCAAATGGATAGATATATTTTAAGAAAAAAAATTAATTTTTGAACATAAAGAATATTTTTCTACAGAAAAGGCAAATTTCCCATGAAGTACATAAATTTTCAGAGAAATACTTTATCTTTCAGATTTAGAAATCAATGTTCAACTGAATACTTGAATTTCCCCAAAAAAATATGGATTTATTTTTAACACAGTAGTTACAATTTCAACCAGAGGTGAATTTTGAATCGATATAAGGCAACTTTAACATAAGAATTTAGCTCTCAACAAACAAGTTGAAATTTCAAACGAGCAGTTGATTTTTCAATTAAAAAGGATGGATTTGCAATGAACAATTTAAACCAGTTTAGTTTTCTATCATAATTCAGAAATATTTCTTCTTCGGAATACTACTTCTACTCCAAAGACTGCTTCAAGTAGTTTTTTTATTTAAAATTGAGAAGAGGGAAAATTGTGATGAATTTTGAATTAGAGGAACAATTTTTTTTAAATCCTCTCTTCTAAATCCGAATTGCCCTAAAATAAGAACTATAATTATTTCCTGAAATTCCCTGTCTCAAGTCAGATAAATGAGGAAAATCAGATAAAACGTGATAAATACATTTTTTGAGAAAATTTAGATAATAATTTTTGCTGTACGTTTGGGCTATTATCAATTTGATTATCAAATTGGAGCCAGCTAAAAAATCTCACAGAGAAAGAAATTTGCAGAATGTTTGTCTTATAATGGAAAAAAATAAAAATTCTTCCTCTCATGAAATATAGATGTATTTAAGTGTTTTGAGAATCAGAGTGAAGGAAAGTTACATCCTTTAAATCAAATGATAATATATCTTTTTGATTCATAAAAAGAAAGCGGTGATTTCTCGTTTTCTTTTGGTAGAATTTCAAGTATTATAGGTTGAGACATATAAATTCCTGGTTTTTAAATTAAATTCTCGGTCATTTCCCGGGTTTTTCCTGGTCAATAAAATCCCCGGTCATTTCCCGGTTTTCCGGTCAAGTCGCCACCCTGAAAAATCATAATTCTCAACGGGGATTCCCTATCCCTAAAAAAAATTATTTTTCTTTACATGGAATTTTAATTCCATGTCGCAACTTAGAATTGTAATTCTTTTCAAAAATGCCCTATTCCAAATCAGGATGATTATATTAATGAATTATGAATTAAATTTCTGTCCATTTCTCTGTTTTCCCCATTTCCCAGTCAGGTAGACACCCTGAAGAAAGACTTCTCTTACTATCCTCACCCAAAAATGCTAATTTAATCCAATTCCAACGTTACTTCCTTGAAAGTAATACTTTACTCCCGAACACTGACGAGATGATTGGTGAAAACATAAAATTAATGAATATAATCGAGAAGAAAATTTGGTTAAAATTCAAATTAGAATGCCAAACTCATTCAAAATAAATAATTTAATTAGAACAGATATCTGGAAGCATGCGTCCACCTTGAAAGCATTTTTTAATGACGACTAGCGCAAGGTGACTGGAATCAAGCGAAGGGCTCGGATACGATTATCTTTTTTTTTTTTGGTCTCTTACCTGCAATCGTTCCCCTGACCCTTTGCATATCGATCCATCGATTTAATGAGGTCTCTATACCGTGGTCTCGTACGAGATTGGAAAGCGAGAGTCAACGAAAAATTAATGTTAAACCAAAAAGAAATTTGGGTTTGTTAATCGGAACATCAAGAAATCTACGTATATACCGATACCAGAATTAAGTCAAGACAGACTAGACCAGAGAAAAAAAAACAAGGATCAACGCACAGAAGAGAAGATTTACTATAAGATAATTGATTTCGTTGGAGATCCAAAGCCAATTTTTGTAAGAAAAATTTATTAATCAACAGTAGTGTGTGTATAACAACAATATTTCTCGCATAACAAACCCATAAACACTCTACAGGCGAATACTTCTATATACATCGTTTCCTCTTTACACAGTCATCGACTAAAATAATTAACATTCCACAGAATATACACCTTCTCTGGTAGTATCGTCATCTACGCTAAATTTATTTTAAAATGCAAAATAAAATTGTAAATTAAAATTGTAAATTAAAATTGTGAATTGAGTGTAAATAAACTGTATTCTAGTACGATTTATGGCAGTAGGCACGAGTTTCGCAGAAACTTGCTCTGCATAAGCGAACGTTATCATAATTAAAATATTACCCAGCGTTGCGTTAGGAAATTGAATCTCTCGATTATTAGATAAGATCTTTTGATCGTTAAATTAATTATCAAATCCGTATCGATCAGTGATTAGATACGATCATGGGCCATTCCCTCAAATCTTCAATCGACCTCAAATTCATTTTATCCTAGATCTAGGGACTTTGAACAAAACTAATTTTTGGAGCAAAGAAGCCCTAGCAAGAAAATTCAAGTTTAGGAAAATTGAATTTTAGGGAAATTGAAGAGTGATAAAATAGATTTCTGCGGGCAGAAATCGTTTAAGAGCTCGACTAGGCCTTTAGTTACGTTAAGTCTTTCTTGAACTGGGTGTTCAAGAAAGAAAAGTATTGGAATTGAGAGTGATCGTCACATGTCGAGGGGACAAACGTGAGAGTAGATGATGATATTACCGGAGAGACAAATTAGGACCCCAAGTGCGACGAGGACGAGGTAGAACTGATACTTGCCCGAGATTACATCTAAATCCGGAGTCGGCGGATCCGGGTCACTTACTTGAGTCATCTCGTCGCGACGCTCTTGTTCGACGTGGTGACGACGATTTCGAAGTTCCCGTTGCCGCCTTTCCAAAGCAGCGATACCCTCGGCCCATTCTCGCCATTGGGCTCCCCATTCTCTTTCAAGTTCTCGTTGAGCTTCTTCTAAAGCTTCCCT
Source organism: Neuroterus valhalla (assembly GCA_011762715.2). NCBI lineage: Eukaryota > Metazoa > Arthropoda > Insecta > Hymenoptera > Cynipidae > Neuroterus > Neuroterus valhalla. The sequence goes on from WSXT02143128.1 coordinate 3,484, forward strand.
CCTGTGTGCCCACCTCTCTTCCCGTTCCTCCTGTTCTCTCTGAAAGTTATTAAGAAATGAATAATTCAGTTTCAGGGTGGTGATTTGGCAGACGATTTTTAATTCCCGGTCATTGCCCGGTCAAGTTTTTCGATTTTCCCGGTCAATTAAAAGAAACATATTCATATTTGTCGCGAACCGCAAACATTTATTTCAATTCGTGACCTTCATTCTGAGCATCCTTCAACAAAACAGATCAAGAATTGCAAAATAAATAATTTTGAAAAAAATACACGAATTTCACACAAAAAATATCAGTTTTTTAACAAAAGTTGGAACAGTAAAACTTACAATTGAAAAAATCAATTTGCGATAAAGAAAATGGATTGATAACAAAATAGTTCATTTTTCAACCAAAGTGATGGATATTCCAATAGAATTATGAACAGTTTAAATTGCAAACCAAGATTAATTGTCAAATAGAAAGATTGATTTTCTACCAAAAAATAAAATGTTCCAATAAAATAATTCAATTTTGAACTCAAAAAATGATTGTTTTCAACCGAAAATGGAACAGTAACATTTTGAGTTTGAAACCCCAATTTAATACTAAACAAAAGAGTTTTTAACTATAACAAAGAATCATCAACTGAAAGAGTTGAATTTTCAAGCAGATGAATTGATTTTTAGCAAAAAAAATAAACTATTGTCAACCAACATTTTAATACTCAAATTTTGAAATTAACCAAACAAATGAATTTTTAACTACAACTATGGAATTTTTATTTGGAATAAGTTCAATTTTCAGTCGAAAAAAATTACTCAGATATAACCAAAAAAAAATAAACTTAAATCTAAAAAACCAACTTTCAAACAAATCGATTTTAAAGCAAAATGATGAATCTTCACATAAAATTGTAAATGTTTCTGAAGCAGTTGAATTTTAAACCAGAAAGACGAACTTTTACCTGAAATGATGAACGCTCTACCAGAATAGTGGAAATTTTGACCATAAATTAATTTTTACAAATTTTTTAACCAAAAAACACAATTTTTCAACAAAATGGTTGAAATCTCAACCATACAGATGATCATTTTTAACCGAAAATTGAAAAGTAACATTATTGGCTTAAAAATTAATTTTAAACCAAACATAAGAGTTTTTAACCAGAATAATTTTCGACTGATATGAAAAATATTCAACTGTTTAACTTGAATTGTTAACCGTAAAGAAGAACTTGCCAACAAGAAAAGTAACTTTAGAAGAAAAAGATAATTTTATACCAAAAAATCCATTTTTTCAACTAAAAAGTTTCAGGGAAATAGCTGAATTTTCAATTCAAAGAAAAAAGTAGCTTCCGGAGAAGAAGATAATTTTATACCAAAAAATCCATTTTTTCAACAAAATATAAAAGTTTTCAGCGAAATAATTGAATTTTCAATTCAAACAAAAAAAGTAGTTTCCGGAGAAAAAGATTATTTTGTACCAAAAAATCCATTTTTTCAACAAAATATAAGAGTTTTCAGCGAAATAATTGAATTTTCAATTCGAACCAAAAAAGTAACTTCCGGAGAAAAAGATAATTTATTGCCAAAAAATCCATTTTTTCAACAAAATATAAGAGTTTTCAGTGAAATAATTGAATTTTCAACATATTAATTAATAAATCCATAAAGAGCAATATTCATCCTAATAGTTGAATTTTTAACTAGAAAAGATCATTTTCCACTAAGGATACAAAAGTTGAATTTCCAGTTAGAGAAATCAATTTTTAACCAAACTGATAATTTCTCAGGTAAAATGATAAATCTTTAACTGGAATAAATGCATTTTTGCGAAAAAAGGTGAATTTTCAACCATAATGATTAATTTTGTACAAAAAAGGCGACTTTTCGAAAAAGGAGATAAATTCTGAAAGAAATAGTATAATTTTTTAATTCAAAAATAAATGTTAGGGCTTGCAAGTTGAATTTTACAATTTTACAAAATTGGAATTTTAAGGCATACATTTTTGAATGCTAGCAAAAAAACGGCGCAACTTAAACAGGTTGCCTACCCGACTGATGATTTTTGATTCCTGGTCATTTCCCGGTTGTCTGCCGAATAGTCAGGCGCGTCGGAACGAATATTTTCATGGGTGGGCTCACAAATAGAAAATGAATATAATTATGCAAAAAAAGCTTAGAATTATAAAACTGTAAGTAGCTGAAATTTCGATGGGTGGGCTCTGCCCACCCATCAAAGTTCATGGGTGGGCTCGAGCCCACACGGCTCCCACGCGCCTGCGAATAGTTGTTCATTTTTCTCGGTAGAATAAAAAAATTCAAAAAATTTGAATGCTTCTAAGCGATTTTCGAAGATTTTCGATGATTTCTAAACATTATTAAAGATTAAAAAGATTTCCGATTTGAAACAGAAAATAATGAAGAGAATAATTTGTAATGCTGAATTTGAACAGGAATCTTCTTGATGAATTCCCCCCTTCTGATTGGCAAATAAAATGATTTTCCAGAATTACCATTCATGTCAAATATTGGGGGAGACCGGGGCAATTCGTGACAACGCGAAAAATTTGAAAAAGGCGCCACAGGAACCCAGGTGAAACTACAAATCGGAAAAAATTCCTGTAGGTGTCTCTAGTGGCCTCCTAGGTTGAAACAGAGTTTGACATACGCATCTGCCATTGTACGTTGTTGGTGGCATAACAAGTGTTTTGAAGTGACAAAAGTAAAATTTTGAAATCTCTGATTTTTTTTTTCAAAACAAATTTGTCAAATGTATACAACATTCGGTAAGTCTCACTTGTTTTCTACATTGCTACGAACATATTCAATGGATATATTTCAGGCACAGCCATCGTTATGTTTATGTTTTGCGAATGTAAACATGACATATGACGCTGGGGCATTTCGTGACATCAACACCCGGGGTATTTCGTGACAAGTTGACTTTCATCAATTCTAATGCAAAAATTACAAAAAGAGGTCGGAAACGTAGAAGGACTGCAATTCTGACGGACTCAACCGAAATGGATGCACTGGTGGAAGGGGAAGCACAAAAAGCCAAGAAAACCAAGGAGAGAGGACCAAGCCTTCCGCAAATGAACCAGTTCGAAAACAACGTGGGCACCCAAGAAAAGTTGTCTGCAACAGTTCTGATGACGACTAAAACATTTGTTGTTAAAAAAGATCGTTCATAGCAGTTCTCATGATGAATAATAAAATTCAAAAAATCATTGGAAAATACTATATTTGGGTATAACAATTGATTAATTACAGTGTCACGAATTGCCCCGGCCTCTATCACGGTTTGCCCCGGTATCGGGGTAATTCGTGACATGAGACATGGTCTGACATATTGTGTTCTATCTTAGATAAATATCATAAAAAAGGCACACACAACATTTTTTTGTCAAGTAGAGGGTTGAACCTTTGAAAAGCAATAGTAATTGTTTTTTTTATTCATAACAGTCTATTCAGGAACAATTGCCAAACCCAAAATGTCACGATTTGCCCCGGTCTCCCCTATATGTTCCAAGTCGAATAATAAGAATTCTTCAAGAAAATTCTCTGTGTTAAAGTAAAAATGGAATGTAATTCTTTATGGAATTCCATTCTTGTAAAGAACAAATGATTATTCATTGCGGAAGTTCTCTGTTTAAAATTAAAAATTACATTTTTTACAATAATTTCCTATCCTATTCGTCAAAATATATTTCTTTCGAATTCAGCTTAGAATTATTTAATTTACACAATACTAACTAGAAATTGTCTAAATGTTTGAGTACTAAACTTTGCACGATTTTGATGCTAAATAGAACACTTTTGAATATTTTATTCTGAAATCATTTTGCACTTCCAACAATTTCAATCAATTCAATTATTTTGAATATTAAGGTTTAAAACTGAAAATTGCCAACTTTTCAAGCCCTCCAGTTTTAAATAAATTTGCAAAACATAAAAAATATTTAATCTTAAAAATTCAACTTTTTGAAATATTGAAGGCTTCAACTCAAAGTTTGATTTCCATTATTCGAATTAAAAATGATTGAATTTCCAAGGATTTGAACTGCGTGAATTTCAACCATTACTACTCTCAATTTGGAACAAATTTGTTGATCTCGAGGGGCGCAAATAACAAGAGTCAAATTTTAAACAATATAGATTGAGAGAACTCATCAGCTTCAAAACTTACCAACTTTTGATTAAAATTGTTCAATGTTGGGCGTAACGAATTGAAGAAATCTTTAAAGATTAAAGCAATGCTTTCTTATTATTATTATTTATTATTCAATTTTTAGTTTGAAACCAATTTTTTACATTTTAATGATTCAATCTAAAATGAATGAATTTTATATTCTTCCAAAAATGGAAAACTTGATGGAAACTTTCAACTGAACATTCAAAATTGTACATTTTTTGAACAATGAACGTTGCTACCCAAATTAAAAGTCCAAACTTATGTCTTGAAAATTAAACGATTCATCAGTTAGTCTTAAAAACTCAACAATCAAAAGTTAGAGAGGCTTCTAAGTTCATGATTAAGTTCTAACCTTGAAGTCTTCCTTCTCCTTGATCAGAGCAGCCTTCTGCTGCTCAAGTTCTTCAAAGGCCCTGAGATCTTCGCTCGAATTGAGCAGATTGTCACTGGATGACGACACGTTTAGATCAGAAACACTCCAACTAAGGAGGGACATCCTCGAAAGGTTCACCACTGTCGACTGCAGGTTCCCATTTCCAAGGCCACCTTCTTTCCGAAGTTTAGCTGCCTCTACAGGGTCATTATATCGGAACATGTTGTTCCTTCCTAGTAGGATAATGCAACCCTGAGAGAGTCTAGTAGGCTTATCGACTTGAACTGTATTTATCCAACAGTAAGGACATAATGGATGTAAAGTTGCTACTCCACTTTCCAAGTCCAACGTGCAATGTTCAGGTTCAACATCTGCACCAGTTAGTACAATATCCTACGAACAAAAGCAGAACAGACATAAAGAATAAGTCCTATGATGATCAGAAACAGTTCTAAATTTCCTTTTTAGATACCTGAGTCGTTGATGCTTCTTCTGTTCCAACCAGCGTCCTGCCTTCTTTCAGATGATAGAGTGTAACACCAGTACTCAACAAATCATCATCTATTCCGACAAGATGAGGCATTTCAGAATCGAGTACAACACCCACTCCACTTTTTCTCAGACCAAGTGCTCTCTGTTCTTGAAGAATTTGTTGGGTCTCTCGCCACTTCTCAGCCCATTCTTCTGTGAGCAGTTTTTCCCGTTCCTGCTTCTCGTGAATCTGGGCGAGCAAAACTTGCGGAGGCCTTTCTATACTCTGAAAAATATTGAAATTGAATAAAATAACTTGTTTTACTGAAAATCTAATAAACTGAAAATCTAATCAACTGATCAATAGTCATCAGAAACACTCACCATGTCTTGACCAATGAGCGACTTGAGCTTCTCAATTTCTTCCCTGAGTTCTCTGATGAGCTTGACATTTGGATCTTCGTTGATGGTAGGCTTATTGATGATGTTCTTGGCTCTGTTGGCGTACCTGAGAGTGCTGAGAGTTTCGCCATAGTTGCAATCAGCTGGACTAATTGCCGCTATCATTATTGTTTTTGAATTACCTCCTAAGGAATCTTTTAGCAACCAGGTCAGGACACTGTCCCTGTATGGTATGAAGACTTTGCTCTTCGCACTGTTTGAATCACTTGAGCTAACCTCGGCCAAAGCTGATATCACAGAGCCTAAGGTCACTAGGGATTTGTTGATGTGCGCACCTTCCTTAAGTCTTTGGCCTGTTGCGCCTGTTGCGTTGGCTCGTTCACTGGAACAAAAAAAAACTTAGTCAACTTTGGATAATTCATGATTTGGAACTGGATGTAGAAAACTTGGATCATTGATCATTTAGAATATACTTATATTGTTATCAATAGCTTGGATGTCTTCCATAATTTAAATATTCCATCAGAATACTCTTTTATCTACAAACAATTAGGTCCCGAGACTCCGACACTAAATCAAGAATCGGGACTACATCCAGAATTTACAAAACAATACAGAACCGAAGATTCCAACAGAAAATATATCATCAATAATTAGAATATTATTCAAAATTTAGGGCAGGCTCGGTCGCCAAGTTTTATGGAGCGTGGGCTCTATCGTCGCTTATGACCTGCCAGTCCTTCTGACTACCGTTTCAATTTATTCATTGAAAATTTGAAAATAACTGATAATGATCTTATTTGAAAAAGCAGTCGGATAATAAAATCTTCGACCAAGAAATACGTTTCAGTCAAGCGGAGAATAACTTTTAACAAATAATGAATTTTCAAAAAAATAATTGAATTTTCAACCGAAAAAGATTTCCTATTTGAGGAAGAATAAGCTATCGAGCAATTTATTGGATTTTAAAGCCGAAGAGACAAATGCTGTGCATTAAAGTTGAGTTCTCAACCTGGAATTATGAATTACTAACAAAAATATTGACGTTTTATACAAATTGTTGACTTTTAACTAGACGATTAAACTTTTCACCGAAAAAGATTTTGCAGCCAAGAAAAGAAACAACTTCTAACTAAATTGTAGAATTATAAATCAAATAATTGAATTTTCAAGCAAATAATCAAATTTTCAACTGCGTTTGCGCAACTTAGGAAAAAATCCATGAAAAAGGATGACTTTTAAACAAAATCGTTGAATTGTTATCAAAATAATCCAATTTTTAATCAAAAGAGATTTTTCAGTAAATGAAGAAAAAAAGCTTTTACCCAAATTGTTGAATATTCAAGCGAAAAGGATGCATATTCTACAAAACTTTTCATATCTAGGAACATGCGACTCCTACAGACTTTTTCGACTTTCTTGAAGAAAAAACTCGACTGCGGCATTTTGAAGAAAAATGCGAATAATCAACTTCTTTCATTTTTCTCACACTTTCACAGTACTTAATTACCATTTTATGTAATTTAAACGTTGAAAATTAAAATTTTAAACAAGACAACCTTGTACCTTCACAAGCTTCATGAGTAGAAAATTCAAATTAATATTGTTTTAAATCGAACATTTCAGAATTGCGTTAATTTGTATGCAAAGTTTCAATTTTTCAGAATTGCAAGCCTAACATATGGACTATTTCCAGTCTAATACATTCCAAATCAATTGATTTTTACATCAAATTCTTGAAAAATAAATAATTTCATATTTGGGTTGCACATTCTCAAATCGAAACCTTTAATTATTCAGAAATTCTTATTTTGAAGCGTTAAAAATGATTGCCTCTGATCTTCAGGAATAAATAAGGTAAATGATAAACTTCTCATTTGAAAATAACCCGATCAGACAACTTCAGAAGTTCAGAAATAAATTTTTTAAACGATGATTTAGAATCCTTTTCAAAAAACTTCATACGATTCTTCGTGGATTTTTTTTAATTCTTTGCAACTTTTTAGAATTATTTTATGCATCTAATGCGATTTTTTGTAGTCGCGAGCCCTGCAGTTGAACTCTTCACATGAAATGATGAGTTTTCGACGAAATATTTCATTTTCAACCAAAACTTTAATAGTAGACTTTTCATTCGAAAAAAACGACCATTAACTCCCAACCAAAAATAGTTAATTGGGTTCTAACTATTTGAGAAAGACTGCGAGGGATTTTTATTTGAATCAAAAACAGTTAAAATCAACTAAAAAAATACGGATGTAATCATTGATATTTCAAACAAAGAAGATTTTAGTTCTATTTCTTATATAGCAAACAGTTGAATTCAAACAAAAGATAGATGTTCAACAGAAAAGTTTAATTTTGAACGAAGGAAATTAATTTTTAACCAAAATAATGAATCTAGCGCAGAAAAGTACCCTGATGACTCTTTTTAGAAAATTATTGCTTTCTAAGTCAAAGAGATGAAATTTCAACTAAAATAATGAATCTACAAAAATAGAAATGAATTTAGAAAAAAAAAAAAACAATTTTAGCCTTCAATCAAAATGACTCTTCGAGAGAAATGTTGCGATTTCAACCTAAAAGTTTAATTTCAAACAAAGAGATAAATTTTCAACTGAAATGATAAATCTTGAACTTTCTAACAAACTAATCTAATTTTCAAATGAAAAGATTATTTTCTGCGAAAAAAACGAACTTCGTACAAAATCATACATTTTTAACAATGGCGTTCAACAAATTATTCGAACCCTCCACCAAAACAGCATAGTTTTTATACAGAAATTTGCATTTTTTATTTTAAAAGGAGAATTTTCTACAGAACTTTTGAACTTTCAACCAAATTGTTTCATTTTTAACCAAAAAGTTTGAACCTTACAGTTGAAATACATGAAATTATGAATTTTCAAAGAAAAAAGTCCATTTTCAAAGAAATAGTTGAAAACATAACTATTAGAAATTTATGTTATTGACTTTAAAACTCATCTCATCACTTTCGTTGAAAATATATCTGTTTAGATATTTGAGTGATGACATATTACCTCTTTCGTTAAAATTCCATCATTTTGATTTAAAAATAATCGTTCTTGGTTGAATTCAAGAACTATTGGTTAAAAATCTTCTTTGGTTCAAATTTCAACTATCGCATTACAATTTCTCATGAAAAAAAATTTTTTGAAAAAAAAAGGTTAATTTTTATTCAACTGAATGAATCTTGATTACAAAAAATGAATTTTTATGAAAATACATAAATTCTTTAGCAAATAATTCAATTTTCAACGCAGGTGTTCCAGTTTTGGAAAAATTGAATGGGAGGCGTGCTCATTGTTGGGACTGGGAAAACCCAGGGAATTTAGTTAATATTATGGAATTGACTAAATAAGCTTCGGTTGAATTGTCAACCAGAAAATATAAATTTTCAACCTAATAGTTGGAATCTCTTCCAAAATAATTATATTTAAAAAAAATTCATATTCAAGCAAAGGGGGTTTTCTACTGAAAAATGAGAAAATGGTTGATCGGATCTGCTAGGGTGCCAAGGCATTTCAAAGATCTTCAGGCACCTGAACGGATTTTCGCAGAGAACTTTGATAAATGACTCAAATTTAATATATATTCAAGAAATTTCAAACGAGTTACACTTTTTTAAGTAGATTTTATCGCTTCGCTCGGGCAGCTAACTTCACACTCGTTGCAATCCTTGTGTTTCACACCTAGTAATGCAACATACTATTGAAAGATTTCAAGGGATTTCTACAGATTTCAATGAATTTGAAATGATTTCCAAAGGTATCAAGAAATATCGAGAGAATCCAAAGGATTTTCGTGGATTTCAATATAACTTCAAGCGAGTTAAAAATATTAAGAAAATTCACAGATTTTCGCTGTGTGTATTTTATTTATGCTCAATCGCTATTTTTATGTATGGTACTACGAAATGGGATTATGAGTGATCTGAAAGAAAAAGTTCCATATTTGAGTTTCTCTACTTTTTACATTAATTCTATGGAATCTTCTCCAATCTTATACAATATTTTTCAGTCACCTATGCAATATTTTCCAATCGGATTGAATCTTGCGATCTTACAATCTATTATCAAACGTCGACAATCAAAATAAACTACTTCTCGTTAAACAAAAATATATTTTAATTTAAGCTGCTGGAACTAAACAATTTTAAATTAAAAGCCTCGAAAATTAACCTAACTGAGGATTAGGCATTCTAAATTTTATCATTTCAAGTTCGAATCGTATGAATTTCAAAGTGATTGGATGGATTATCCACTAGAAAAGTATGGGATTTCTAAACATAAAATAAATTCATTGTCATTTTCACTGTTCAAAATTGAAGTATTTTGATCTTAACAAATTCCAAAAAAGTTTAAAATTGAATAATTTCTGTTTAGAAACATTCAAAACTGAATGACTCCAAACTTTGCTTGAAATTCAACAAGTTTTGAACTAGGAAAGTGGAAATCGATCGATTTTAAACAAATTTAGAATTATTCGTTATTGAAGTTTTGAAAAATCAAATATCGTAGACTTTCAAAATATAACATGTTCTTAATCTTCAATTAAGAATTGATACTCTCTGAAGAACTAAAATTAGGAACTGTTCAATTTCAGACTGTCTAATTGTGAAGGTTTTAATTTGAAATTCGATTTGGCATGTTTCCAAATTGAAATTGCTCAATTTCGAACGAATTATAGCTGATAGATTTGAGAATGAGTATTTCCAAAATTAAATTCTAAAGGATTGAAGAAATTCGAATCTGAGGTCCTTAAAAGCCACAAATTTCATCAACAGGCATCACAAAATCTAAAACTAAATAATTTAATTTTTTTAATATTTCATTTTGACTATGGCTATTAAATAATGACAATTTTAGGTATCTACCAGTAAAGGCCTTTAACTCTACATACTCAGTAGCCAGTCAAAAGGAACTATTTTAAAATTAAACTTACTGGCCGTATCTCATAAACAGTATGAACAACTAGACTAGTCCTCTAACAAGGTATTATTATATATTTTACAATTTGAAGATATTACAAATCGAACATTTAAAACTCAAGTCAGGAAGCTTTGAAAATAGAAAATTAGTTAAAATTTGATTTACTATCATTTTCAAGTAATTTATGGACAAATCTGGGGTCTCTTCGATGACAAGAATATTTCTCACAAGAAAATGTTTGTAATGGCAAGTAGTAATTACTAATTACCTGCCAGCCAAGTCGACCAGATGCACCTTGGAGACCGTTTCCGATGGCATGTTTCCCTCAGAAAAACCGGCTTGCACAAAAGTTATGGTAAATATTGCATGACTTCTACTGCTCACGTCGTTCATATTTGTGCTTGCAGTTGTTCTGTGCGTATTACCTCTCACCATACATTCCTGAAATTATTATATAAAAAATTACAATAACTAGGATTATAATTTTTAATTGATTGCTTATAATTATTACTACATATAAAGAAAATAACTGCTCCAAAAACTGACATTTTCAGGGTGTCTACTCGACGGATGATTTTAAATCCCTGGAAATTCTCCGTTTTTTTTTTTTTAAGTTGATTGTTAATATTCCCACGTTTATTTGAACATGTGTGAAAGATTTGAATGAGATTAAACGATTTCCAAAGATCTCAAGAGATTTCTAAACATTCAAAAATATTGAAGATTTGTGACTTGGTACAAAAAATTTTGGTACAGAAAATTTTATAAGAGATTTTTTATTCTGACTTCAAATTTTTTTTAAAATTCGCTTCTTTTGAATCAGCATTGAAATAATTTTCCGCAAATCCAGTTCCATAACAAATATTAATTCGATACTATATGACAATATTTATTATCTTTTCAAATAATTTTGTACTGCCTAAGCAATAAATTGCTTTTCAGCAAGAAGGTACAAAATTATTTTAAACATTCAAAGAGTTTTCTAATCAAACAAAAGAATCATTGCATTCATCAGAAAAATTCTGCAATGTTTTAAATAATCATGAAGTGTATGCATCTACTTTGAAAGGATTCTCTATTGTTACGGAATCTCGTGTTTCGAGGTAGAAATTATAATTCTTTGAAAAAATTTCATGTTTAAAACTAAAAAGTATCATTTTTTACGAAAGTTCATACCAAATTTTAATTAATTACGGAAATTACTTGTTCCAAGTCCCAATTACATTTGTTTCGGAAAATTTCTTGTTCCAAGCCAGAATATTCTTTTTTACAACATTCTTGATCATAATTCAGAAATATAGTAACACCCTTTTTCCCAAAATGTGGAAGAGGGTCGTTTCAGATTGTTACGAATCCCGACTTGGTAGAGGGATATTTTTCAAATGCCATTCTTTTGAATCAAAATTAAGATTCTTTCCAAAAAAATCCTCTCACAATAATTCTAGTTATATTTCTATAGGAAAACCCCTTCTACTGAAGTCAAGAATTATTATTCTTTGCGAAATTTCTCATTCTAAAGTCAAAATTATGAATATTCACAGAAATCCCTTGTCCCAGTTGTCAAAATCATATTCCTTAACTGGAATTTCCTGAACCAAACTCAAAATTATATTTCTCTAATGAAACTTCATGTCGCAACTCAAAATTCTAATTCTTCACAAATTTTTATGTTCTAAAGTAAAAATTATAATTCTTTGCGTAATTCCCTGTTTCAAAGTCGGAATTTCAATAAAATAGGGGAGTTTCCTGCACAAATGGTCAAAATCATATTCCTTAGATGTAATTTCCTGAAGGAAACTGAAAATTATATTTCTTCATGAAATTTCTTGTTGCAATGTCAAACTTATAATAATTTACTGGAATTACCGGACTTAATAATCATAATTATAAATCTTTACTATGATTCCCTTTGCCACAAGTAAAATTTTCATTCTTCACTGAAATTCCACTTTGCAATTTAGAACTATAATTATTTTAGAAAATTCTTTGATTATGATTCATTAGAAAAGTTTACTGTCTCAGCTCAGAATGAAAGTAATAAAATATATGGAAGTACTTTCTATATCCATATTAATGCAACCAAGAGAAAAATCACTGGTTTTCCTGGTCATCTCCCGGGTTTTCTGATTTCCCGGTCAAGTAGACACCCTGAATCTTCAGATTAAACAGACTTTTTCAATATTTCATTATTTTAATTAAAGATCTGATATCTTATTTAGTTTCGAACTCATGAATACCCATTCATTTTCGTTTTTGCTCGAAGAAATTTCAAATTGATCTCTTAATCAAGGCCATCAAGGCGAGTGTTGCTGATTTATTTACAGGGTGGCGATTTGGCGGACGATTTCAAATTCCCGGTCATTTCCCGGGTTTTCACGGTCAAGTATTCCAATTTCCCCGGTCAACTAGAAGTAACATATTAATATTTGTCGCAAAACACTAACATTTATTTTCATTCAAATCTAACCATCCTTTAACACAACAGATCAAACATTGCAAAATAAATCAATTCTAAAAAGAATACTCTAACTTTCAACAAAAAAATATAATTTATTCACAAAAATTGGAACAGTTAAGCTTACAATTGGAAAAATTATTCTGCGATAAGAAAGAAAAATGGATTTCTAGCAAAGCAGTTCATTTTTCAACCAATGTGATGAATTTTCAAATAACATTATGAATCTTCAACCAGAACAGTTGAATTTCAAAAGAAGATGAATTTTCAACTTAGAAGATAAATATTTAACTTGAGCAATTTAATTTCCAACCATGAAGGTGAATAAACAAACAAGAAGATGAATTTCCAAACAGAAAGAATCATTTTCTAAGAAGAAACATGATGTTTTGACAATATATTCGCATTTCAAAGTCAAAAATGATTATTTTCAACCAAAAATGGAACAGGAAGATGAATATTCAAATAAAAAGGTAGATATTTAACTGGACATTTTTAGTTCAAAAAGACCATTCCAAATCAAGCAAAAGAGTTTTATACTAAAACAAAGAATCATCATCTGGGAGAGTTGAGTTTTAAACAGATAAATTAACTTTTATTGAAAAAGATGAATAGTCAACGAAGATTTGAATACTCAAATTCTAAAAAAGAAAAAATGGATGTTCAACTAAACAAATGTACAACTGAAACATTTGAGTTTGAAACAGATAAATTAACTTTTACTGAAAAAGATAAATTGTCAACAAAAAATTTACTCAATACTCAAATTTCAAAGGAAGAAATTGATCTTTATCTAAAAAATAGATTTTTAACTGAAATTATGGAATTTTTAATAGGAATAAGTTAAATTTTCAGTTGAAAAAATTACCTATTGCAAAAAAACTAACTTTCAACAAACAAACAAAAATTAGCTATCGCACAAATTACTACATTTTTACAAAAAATGATGATGAATGAAATGAAATTGTAAATTTTTAACTGGAGTAAGCGAATTTTCAACCAGAAAGACTAGTTTTTAACTGAAATGATGATCATTAACTAGAATAGTTCAATTTTTAACAAAAAATTAATTTTCAACCAGAAAATATAATTTTTCAAAAAAATTATTGAAATTTGAACTATGAACATAAAAATTTTCAAACAAAAATGGAATAGTAACATTTTTGGCTAAAAAATTTAATTATAAACTAAACATAAGAGTTTTTAGGTAGATTAATGTTCGACTTAAATGAAAAATTGATTTTTAACCAAACTAATGAATTTTCAGATATAGTGATGAACCTTCAAATGAATAGACTTATTTTGAGCAGAACACGAATTCTTGAACATAAAGATTAATTTTCTACAAAAAAGGCAAATTTCCTATGAAGTACATAAATTCTCAGAGAAATAATTTAATTTTCAGATTCAGAAATCAATTTTCAACTAAATACTTAAATTTTCACCAAAAGAAGATGAGTTCATTTTCAACAAAATAGTTACAATTTCAACCAGTGGTGAATTTTGAATTGAAATAGTAAAACTTCAACAAGAAAATTTGAAATTCTACAAACAAGTATAAATTTCAAACAAATAGTTGATTTTTTTACTCAAAAAGGATTAAACAATGTAAAAAACTCTTCTATCATAATAATTCAGAAATATTTCTTCTCTGGAATACTACTTCTACTCTTAAGACTGCTTGAAGTACTTTCTTCATTTAAAATTAAGTAGAGGGGACTTTAGGATTGTGACAAATTTTGAATTGGACGAACGATTTCTTGAAATTCCTCTCTCCTCATTCCGAATTATAATTAGTTTTAAAAGTTCCCGTTCCATGTAAAAAATTCCCTGTTCCAAGCGAAATTCTACTTCTTCACTGAAACTCCTTGTCCTAAAAAAAAAAACTATAATTATTTTCTAAAATTCCCTATCATCAATTCAATTATCAAATTTGAGTCAGCCAAAAAAATTTCACAGAGCAACAAATTTGCAAAACTTTCTTCTTATAATGGAAAAAAAATTCTTTCTCTCATGACGTATGGATAAATTTAAATATTTTGAGAACCAGAATAAAGGAACGTTACATTCTTCAAATCAAAGAATAAGATCTCTTTTTGATTCATAAAAAGAAAGCTGTCATTTTTTGTATTTTTTTAGTGGAATTTTTAATAGTCTAGGTTGAGATAAGTAAATTCCCGATTCCTAATTAAATTCCCGGTCAATAAATTCCCGGTCTTTCTCGGTTTCCCGGTCAAGTCGCCACCCTGATTTATTGTATTCTGAATCGTTTTTTTGTTGTTGGTGGATTAGGTCAGTCGTGAAATATTATCTAAGGATACCTGAATGTCACTATAGTCGTATACAAGATGACTCGACAAATCTTGCACGTATGGACCTTTTTTTGGATGTTCTCTAACCCTGAGAGAATGGGACTGCAACTGATCAGGCCTGAGTAAGTCTTTTACCCTCTCGTTGTGTATTTCCAAAAATGAAACTTCTGTCCTGTAAGAAGCACCCGTTTCTTTTCCAGCAGCCATTCGTGCGAAAAGTGTCTTACAAATGCGTGGTATCAGTCCTTGGGATTCCTGCAAAATAAAATTTGACTTGATTGAAAAAAATCTGTTTCAAAATTTAAACATTAAATCTTCTCCCTTTTAATCTAAAGAAATCATCTTCCGGAAACATTTTTAGATTGCACAGGCATTTCAGTACCTATTGGAGTTGAAAAAGGTGAATAGGTGAATTTTTTCCCCGAAAATAGGTGACCCTTTTCCCGCGCTAAATTAATGGGGAACTTCGGGGCCTTTAGCCGATATCTCTCAAATTTGGGAATCATTTTTTTTATTTGATCCGAAAAAAAAGAGTGTAAGAACTATAAAAAGGGGTTTAAAAAAATGAGAGCAATCCTAGTGGCCATTCAAATTTCAAAAGTAATGATGATTAATTATCCGGGTTTGAAAAAATTTTTTTTGAATATTTTGAATCAAATAATCAAAGCTCTCAAGAATGAACTTATTATTTGATGTATCTCTTCAAATAAGAAAATCTAAATCCAAAAATTCAATGCAGAAAAGTTCTGCATTAAAACTTTGTAGCCTTTAATATTGAAAAGAAAATCATAGACTCTCAAAATAAAAAATATTTGAAAATGTACGTTGAAGTAAAAAAGTAGAGGCCATCAACATTGAAAATTTTTCATTTCGTGGACTTCAAACAGAAGAGAATTAAAATCGGACCATGAAACAATAAAGTTCCAATCCACATTCCTGCAATTTCAAATGCTCCTAATTGAAAATTATTTAATATTAAAAATTTCATCTCAGATTTTTTCAGTTTTTATCCTTTAAAATAACAGTTTTCAAAGTACTGAAGGGCTTTACTTTTTTGAACCAAGCGATTCGAAAAGTTGTAATCGAACAAGAGGACCTTTAGGTCGCCTAATTTTTGTTTTGGTCGATACTCTCCTCAGTGACAGACACCTACTAGAGGTTTTCTGAGAAAAATCAAGAAGGCGCAATTTTTGACCATTTTCGAGAAAAATGCATTTGAAGAATTGCGAGCGGATGGTCATTGAGCTAGCGTAAATGTATTTGCGAGCACCTGGTAGCTCCCCTGGTAAAGCGTTTGACTGATAGTCGCAAGGTTGCATGCTCGATTCTCGCTGACTGAATTTTTTTCTAAAATTAAAAACGGTTTATTCATTTCCTGATGAGCATTATTAAAACTATCATTTTTAATGATTGTGTAATTATTTTAATAAATGAAAACTCTGTAATAACTCTTTATTATCTCTCGTTTAGAAAGTTGTGTATTTTCTTCTAAATTCCTGATTATTTAATTATTAAAAGTATTCATATTTTCAATTTAAATTAGGAAATAAGTGTTTCAAACGGAAAATGCAATGTTAAATATGAAATCAAAATGGTTTATACAAAGCACAAAAAATAAAACGCAGGAATAATAGTCAATTATCTTTTAAACATTTATTAACTTACATTAACATTTATTCTGAATAATTATTATACGCATGTATCGTCAGGATCACGTAGTATCGCATGAACTAGAGTGATACTCGTCGTAAAAGCAAGGCGATACTGCGTAATCCTGATGATACATATGTATATTAATTATTCGGAATAAATTTTAATGTAAGTTAATAAATATTTAAAATATAATTGACTATTATTCCCGTGTTTTATTATTTTTATTTTGTATAAAACATTTTGATTTCCTATTTAACATTGCAATTTTCGTTTGAAACTTTTTAATTACTAATTCAAATTAAAAATATAAATACTACAAATAATGAAATACTTAATAATTTAACATAAAATACACAACTTTCCAAACGAGAGAAAATAAAGAGTTAAAACAGAGTTTTCATTCAAAAAATGATTAAACAATCATTATAAATTATTATTCTACTAATAATTATTAAGAAATGAATAAATAAACAGTTTTGCATTTTAAAACAAGAGTACAGGCAGCGAGCATTGAGCGTGCAACCTTGAGCCTATCAGCCGAACGCTTTACCAGGCGAGCTACCAGGTGCTTGCAAATACGCCTTCTTGATTTTTCTTAGAAAACCTCTAATAGATGTATATCACTGAGGAGAGTATCGATCAAAACAATGTTAAATAAATTTGCAGAATCTTAGAGGGTTAATATTGAAAATCTCGAAATTACAACCGCTGAAATGTGAAAGTTATAAATCAAATATCCGTCAAAAATGAAGGCCTTTATTTCTAAAATCATGCTCTCGATGATTTCAAATTTTATACTTGACTATCTAATAGATATTTATTGGAAATCTTTGCTATTTGAACCCTATTCAGAACAGGAGGCTAACAGCAAAAAAAAGAAAAAAAGAAATTGTAGAAGCGACTTGCTATTCGACCTAATATAAACATTCGAAATGGTATATTTTACAATTTGTAACGTTCTGAATTCACAGAAATTGGAAAAATACTAGCTTTAAAAAATCTAAATGGTCGAATTAAAGCCTCGATATTAGAGAAATTTACAATAATTAGTCTTTTAAATTCCAAGATCCAAAACTGGAAGTGTTTACAGCTACAAGAATTCTTATTTGGAGTCATGATCAAATAAATTTTTCTACTTAAATTTTAGGAATTTCAGAGGTCACTGCGGTTCAGTGGTTCAATTTTAGGTATAAGAGGGGATTTTTTCCAAGATTGAAATTCCACCATTCTAGTTCAAAAGTTTTTTCTTTCGAGACAAAAAAATCTTTCTCGATTGAGAAATAAATTCTTCTGTTAAAATAAGTCAGTTTGGATAAAAGTTTGTCTCTACATATTGATAAAAGATGCAACTGGTTAAAGAATGCAGATAGTTTCGTTTGGTAGAAATTTTATCTTTGTTTGTTGAAAATGCAACTGTTTGGTTAAGGATTCAACTATTTTGTAAAAATTTGAATACTTATTTAATAGTTGAACTTCTTTATCGAAAATTCATACTATGATTCTAAATTTCTTTGTTATGTTAAAAATAAACATTTTTTGTGTTAAAATATCGACAGTTACATTTTTCTCTCAAAATTCGTCTATTTTTTTCAAAACTCAACTGATTCATTAAAAATTCAACAATTTGGTTGAGAATAATTAATCTTTTTTAAAAACAAATTTTATTTCTTGGTTGAAAATTGCATTATTTCTTTGTGAAAATGAGAAAATTGTTCAAAAGTCACCTTTTTTGGTTGAAAATTGAACTGCTCTAAAGGGAATTCTTTTTCGTGGCTTGCAAATGAAACTATTTCTTTGAAAACTGATCTCTTTGATTGAGACTCCAACTATTTTGTTGGAAACGCAATATTTTGATTCTAAATATTAGGAATTTGAAACGTTATAAATTGGATTAAATACAGTATATTTGAAACAGGTAATATAGCACATTTCAAACATGATAGGTTCCATTTAAAAAAAAGTAGCAAATAAATCCTTCAGGAAATATTTGAAATTGTTAACATGAAAAAAATCGCTTCTAAAACGACTTGTTTTCTAATACCTTAAATTTCTGTTCATGATTCTTCAAAAATAAAAATTGGGTAAAAATTCTAGATTTTACGTGTTAAAGGAGATCTTTCAAATTCTATGGGAAACAGAGAACAACAAAATTCTCGAACAGAAAATAAATTCACCGTAACTTTTCGGTTTCTCCACACTTTTTCAACCTGAAAAATGTACGAAAGTGATAAATTTTCAAAATAGGTGAAGTAGGTAACAATTTTTAGAATAGGAGAAAAAAGGTAAATAGAAGGCACTCTGTAATGTCTGGATTACATAAGCAAAATTTTTTTCTAATAAAAATAGAAGAAGCCTACCGGTGTACCCATCATGGTGAATGTTTTTCCGGATCCCGTCTGTCCGTAGGCAAAAACGCAGGCATTATAACCCTCGAAGGCACTTTCTATGACTTCCGTACCAAGATCGTAATAAACCTGAAACAGTTATCGAAAATCGTATTTTACAAACTCGATCGATTCAGAAAGTCGTAAAATAAGAAAATAGGTCAACAGCTGCCCATTAGGTTGATCAATATATTTTACTCTGCAGTATGATAGTGCTCTGTCTTTCCTTCATAAATAAAAAACTTTTTTTAGAAAATATTTAAACAATAACCACCTTAAGTTCTTACTGAATATAATTGATGATTCCATATATTCAAATGTTATTACTTTTTGTATTGATTTTGTAGATAACGTAACTTCTTAATTTATTCTAGAACTAACAATGATGAATTCTGAAATGTGGGAACATGAAACTTGGACCTTCGGGGTATCGACTTTTTTCTGAGCTCACAATTTTTAATGTTAGACAATTTTATATGAATGATTTATTGCAAAAATTGTTCTGAAGTCGAATATATTCGTTATTAGATTTCACCTCGATTTGAATAATGTTTTCAGTCTCCAGTATTAAGGTGATGGTTTCAAGAAATAATTATTGAATTTCAAAACGTAAAAGGTTTTTTTTTCATGGATCGTCGCCCCGAAAATAGGAATGAATAAAGTAATATTTTTCGAGAGCTTAGCTAATACATTTCTTTTTCCAAAACTCCCATAATTTTTCGAGACGATTAGGCAAAGCCTTTTTTAAGAACAAAATATTTACAAAATTATGCCATTTTATGAATTGTTTTTATCGAGAGAATAATAGAGTTCAAAATTGTTTGCTGAAATCGTTCTTACTTGGAGAGAACTTGACAACTGCCTCAACGAAAAAACTGATCTTGAACATCCTAACGGATCATACAATTCTATTCTTGCATGTTTTCGATAACCTACTTCAACTCAATTCACACATTGTCTACCTCTATTTTTTAAAATTGGTGCCTCTATTATTCTGTGCACTATGTCACACTAGCTGAGTGAGTTTATTTTGATTGATTCACAGCTGCCTTCACTTTTGGAGTCAATTTATGGGAGCAGGATGATAACTGCTCCTGCTCTCATTAAATAATGTTTTTTATTCTATGATAAATCTTCTTCTTCTATATATTTAATCAGTTTCAACTTAGTTTTTCTGGAATTATTGCTAACTCTTCTAATTATCGGTTCACTGATGTTTTCTCAAATATGGTAACTATCAAAATTGTAATTCTTCAATCTAACCTTTCTATGTTTTAAGAGTTTCATCAGTTTCATACAGGCAGGTGACAGTCAAAACTAAGAGTGACGTAAATGTTGACCGTAGCCGAGTGGCGGCGCTGGCTGTACTTTTAGGCCGACAGTTCATAATATACATGGGAAAAGTGTCAGCAATGTTGAGTTTTAATTTTTATAGGTGCATGAAGGAAATCATTTGATATTTTTGCGCTTGAAAAAAAACTTTTAATGTTTTGGGACTTCAAATTTCCTAATATTTCTTTAAATAGACGGTAACAATGGGATATAAGTGCGTTGTTTTTGAATGCAAGTCTGGTTATGCGACTTGCTCCGAAAAAGTGCAAGTTTTTACTGTGCCGAGTGATAAAGATGTTATTAATATCTGTCAACAAGCTATTTTTAGAGCTAATTTTGAAGTGAACCCTGGCAGAAGTTTCGGATTGAAATTTATTCCGAACCAATCCGAATCATTCCGGAATCTGTAACCGAACCATTCCGAAGTCATCCGAAATGAATGTTCAATCTTTCCTAATCCATGCGTCGAAATCGAATTCAATCCGAA